>BJCO01002397.1:0-14733 GCA_018326465.1 Flaveria floridana
ATAGATATTTTGTAATTGTTGTACGTTGTATTAACTGGCAAAAGCATTTATAGTAAATTGAAAGTTAATTCAAAGATTTCCGCTGCAAGATTTTATTATGTTAATGAAATTATATATTTTATGTGCAATGAATAACCAACTGTGAGGTGCCCGGGAATGGGGCCTTACATTGATATCAGTGACTATGCTAAAGGAAATAAATTTAGATTTTCTACACACTCACTTCAAATGGATCCTTGAACTGGTGGAGTACATTACTAAAGTCCCGAGGAAGGAACGTTGTAAACAGAATGAGATGAGAAAAATTTAAGTAACTGATGGTTGTGCGCTATTGCCCGATAAATGAGATAGAGAAGATGGAAGATGAGTTTTGAAGTTTAGATGAAGGGAACTACATATTTGGAGTACACCAATAGGTTCAATGAGTTGTCATTGCTAGTACATGTTGTGTTAGTGTTAGGTATGAGTTTTTAGATGTTTAAAACTATGTTTTTAATCAAATTTTAATATCTAATACAATCACTTTGTTATGTGTTTGAAATGTAGGTTAGATGAAGCTTAATGAATATTATTTAAGAAGGATACAAAGGATAGTAAGACTATGACTTGAAATTTGTTAAAAATGAAGAAAACTATGCAAACTACAGGGAGGCCATAAGCTACGTCCTGAGGCCGTAACATACAACCCTGTGCTGAGTCTGTCTGTAAACCCTATAAGACAGAAGGTTTGGCCGTCTGGTTGAAGGCAGCCCATAACCTGCGGCCTATAGGCCGTAAGTTACAGTCTAACGTGATATTTGGAGGATTATTTTAAATTTTAAGTCCAATAAACCCCAATCATTAGGGTTTGAAGGAGACATTCTTTGAGCCCCAAGAATGAATTTTTGGATGAAATTCAGCCCTTAGAATGTCTTCTAATCATTCCGAATCACCACATTCATCATTAAATCAAGATTGAAGACATAATAAAGATGATGAGTGGCTAAATCATTCGCGGTTGATTTTGTGTGGATAGTTCTTGCCAAGTGAGGCGGTTAGTCATGTTTAGAATTTTATGTTGAACAATTTGTGATTAAATATAATTGAAGGTTTTGATTAAGTTAAACAATTTGTTTATAAAGAAAGTTATTTGCTTTATCATCAGTTTTCGGATTTCTTGCATCGTTAGCTCATTGAGAAAAGTAGATAACTTGGTATAGGTGAATTGGTGACTTTGTGAATGAACAAATCTTAAAATATTGTTCCTTAGTTAACACTTCAACTAAAATCAAAGATCTTGAGTCGTGTTTATGCAACCCTAAGTTATACTTTATAGTCGTTAATCTTGTAGAACATGAAACTCAAAAGTGATTGTTTTCTTATTAGTTATTAAATTCATTCTAAAGTTTTTTGCTTTTTACATTGGTGCTATTGAATTCATCTAAAGTTCTAATTTTTAATTCAACATTCGTGTATTTAGTTAATCGAGTCATATTAATTAAACACTTTCCACTTATTCGACATGGAGACGACCTTACTTACCCTTAAGCAATAAAGGTAGCTAAGACCGATATATTAACTTTTTTTGCTTGAGTCTCGACAAGCGGATCAAAATGGCGACGTTGCTAGGGAATTAGTGCGCTTAGTGCTTAATTGTTTTTAATTGCTTTTCTTGATAAATTTATAAAAAAAAACAAAAAGATTTTATTTTCTGTTCCTTTCTTTTGTTTTCTTGTTCATATTACACGAGTTAGTTTGTGTTTTCTTGTTTGTAAGTAACCATTACGTTAATCTATACAAGATTTTCAGGAAGGACCTCACCTTTGCAATTTGATCCAGAAATTAAGAAGACTGCAAGAGAGAATCAGGTGTTTCACAAAATATCAACTTCAAGGACTTCTCAAATTTGTGATCAAACAAGATTGGAAGAAGGTATAGAATCAGCAACAACTTATCGAATTCTAAGTAGACTTTCAAGAACACCTGAAAGTAACTAATCAAGATTGATGTATAATCCAGAAAATCAAGAGGACAACAACCTAATCAACCTTTAGGGGATATTCCATTACCAGTGTTCCCTCAACATGATGATTCTCCACCTCAACCAGAACCAGTGCAACCTTAACCTCAGGGGCCAATCCCTGTAAATCAAGTTGTGCAAAACCAACCTACTCCCGTGAACTTCCAACCGATGCCAAACGTAATCCAAGTTTTTAGCATAAGGGGGAAGGAAGTCATCCAAGTAATGAGGAACGATATTCATTGGAAGGAAGTCATCATAATAACTATATGGAGGAATGGATTGAAGATTAAGAGGATATGGAAGGTCCGGTCTAACATGAGTTTTAAAACTATGGCAATCAAACGGGTTATCGAAACCGTCAACCAAATCAAGATCAAGATTGTTACGGCCAACCACCCATTTTTCACAATATGGGCGGTCAACCATTTAATGGCATACCAGCTAATCTGGGAGCTCAGTATTACGTATCTGCACATGGTGTGGATAGTCACTTCTGTCATGCCATTGTCATTAATTCATCTCCTATTGTTCTACCAACGCAATGAGGGAGAGCTTTTGAAGTTAGACCATAATGCTTAGTAATTCTTCCTCACTTACATGGGATGGAAACCAAAGAACCATATTTGCACATATCAAAATTTGAGGCATCATGTAGCACCATAGGTGGCCAAGGCTTTTCACCAGATGAAGATAAATTGGTACTTTTCCAATTTACACTTAAAGACAAGTCCAAGCAATGGTTTTTATCCTTGCCCTCCCTAATATTCACACATGGGTACAAATGCGACAACAATTTTTAGATGAATATTATGCTTCTCAAAGAGCATGTGATGTAAGGCTAGCCATTGGAGGCTTTACACAACAATCAGGGGAATAATTTCATGAAGCTTTTCATCGATTCAAGGAGATGCTAAGAACTTTTCCACATCATGATAGCTAAGTGGGAATTAATATAAGTATTTTATGATGGCTATTCACCAGAAGATGCAAGATATGTGAACTCAACAAGTGTAAGAACATTCACTTTAAATCATGAGGATGATGATTAGAACATATTAGAAAGGATGAGTGTAATATCTAAGATGATACTATGCTTCTCAAGGAACAAGTGATGCAAGGCGAGCCATTGGAGGCTTTACACAACAATCGGGGGAACAATTTCATGAATCTTTTAATTGATTCAAGGAGATTCTAAGAACTTTTCCATATTATGGGATATCTAAGTGGTAATAATATCAGTATTTTATGATGTCCATTCACCAGAAGATGCAAGATATGTGAACTCAACAAGTGCAGGAACATTCACTTTAAATCATGAGAATGATGATTTGAACATATTGGAAAGGATGAGTGTAATATCTAAGAAGTGGGCACAATCAAGTCGAAGGTCAAGAGGTGCAAATATGGAAATGGTAAATGATCATATGGCCATGGATAGAATTACGGTTCTAGAACGAGAAATTGCAAGTCTTAAGGTTGGAAAAAGTGGCGTGGCACATATATCTAATGAATATGAAGTATGTGACATGTGTAATGATATAGGCCACACCTTGGTTACATGTTACTTGAATTTGGAAAACAATGAAAAAGTACATAAGTACAAGGCTAAGGAGAAAGGAAGACATACGATATGAATTCTAACACATATCATCCCGGTCTTAGAAATTACCTAAGTCTTAGATATGGTAACAATACTAACCAATTAAATTCTATTTCTCAGGTACCAAATCAAGAAAACAACCAATATCAAGGCCGACAACAAAGCTACAACCAAGGCAGCTATCAAATGAGCAACTATAATCAAAGAACTACCAACAAGGAGGTCAATACCAACAAAGGATTCAACAACATCAATAAGGGACTTCTACAAGTAATGGTACTGACAATGTTATCTTAATAGTGATTCAGGACCTTGCTAAAGACATGAAAGAGTTTAAGCAATTTAAAGAGGTGCAAGAGAAAACTAACGAGGCCACTGCCAAGCAATTGGGACAATTTGCTGAATAATTGTTCGGAAGAGAATCCGGAAAGCTTCCAAGTGACACAACGAAGAATCCTTAACATCATGCTTCAACCTTAAATAATTCTCATGTGAGCCAGGTAAGTATATTAAGAAGTGGTAAGATCTATGACAACAAGGTTGCACCACCACCACCATTGAAAGAGGGAGTGGTGGTAGACCTTCGTGAAAATAGGAAAAGTGATATTCAGAACCTGACACGCCTAAAATAATAAAGAAAGTAACTTTTCATGAACCAACAAAGGAAAATGTAAAACCAAACACATCTACTTCTCAAGATGTGAGGATGGAGAATAATACCATCCTTTACGCTTTGGCGTTAAAAGAACCAAGCAAACCAATTTCTAAAAAATGAGGGCCCTTAGAAGATGAGATTTGGGAAAATTTTAAACAAGTATAAATCAATATCCCATTAATAGATGCAATTAAGCAAGTTCCGGCTTACGCCAAATACTTAAGGACTTATACAACCAGAAACGGCAACACAAATTACCAAAGCAACTTGACTTTACTTATAATGTGAATGTCGTTTTATCGGGTGTACTTCCACCAAAACTTCAAGATCTGGTGTTGCTTTTAATTTCAATCCAAGTTGGTGATTTTAAAATTAGTAAGGCACTTCTTGATCTTAGAGCAATTGTTAATATTTTTTACCCAGAAGTTTGTATGATCAATTCGAGTTTGGACCATTACAAAAAGTATACACAACCTGGTGTTAGCCGATTTATCCTGCAAACTTCTGCATGAAATAGTAACCGATGTGATAGTAAAGGTGAAATATTTATGTTACCCAGTTGATTTTCTTGTGTTAGACTACATAAACCTTACAAATGACAAGCAAGCTAAAGTTATTTTCGGGAGACCATTCTTGAAAACCGCACAATGCTTGATCAATTGTATGACCGGACAGTCGCATGGCATTTGGTAATAAAAGAAAAAGATCAAATGTATTTTCCCATGCCCCTAATGCGTTGTTCAATGGTGAATGTTTTATGATGGACATCACTGAAAGGTGTGATTTTCATGAAAATGAGAATAGCATCACAGAGCTGTGTGTTTTGTGTGATAGGTATGAAGTAAAAATAAGCATTGAACTTAAAGACCAAGAGCATGAAGATGAAAACATGGTTGTTAAGGAAGGTAAACCAACATGGACTCATGAAGTTAAAAGCTTTCCAGACCACATTGACACTCACTTGAAGCCTTCATTAGAACCCCCACTACAAGTGGAATTGAAGTAATTACCCAAAATTCTGAAATATGTTTTTATTGCTGACAACAAAACGCTTCCGGTAATTATTACATCTAATTTAACCAATGAGCAACAGGAGGCATTAGTGAAGGTCCTGATTGCCCACAAAGCAGCCATCGGATGGACTATTACAGACTTAAAAGGGATAAGCCCGTCAATTTTCATACACAAGATCATCATAGAAGAAGGAGCAAAACCAGCTCGGGATGCACAAAGAAGATTGAATCCAACCATGAGAGAGGTTGTTAAAAAAGAGTTGTTGAAGTGGCTTGATGCAGGAATCATTTACCCGATTTTTGATAGCATGTGGGTAAGTCCAACATAAACGGTCCCCAATAAATCCGACATTCAAAGAGTGAAGGATGACCAAGGTAATGAGATAGCCACTCGACCGGTAACCGGGTGGCATATTTGTATTGATTACAGAAAATCGTATTTGTATTGATTACAGAAAATTGAATGCTGCAACTTTCAAAGATCATTTTCCATTACCATTCTTTGATCAAATAATAGAAAATTGAATGCTGCAACTTTCAAGGAATGAGATTCCCATGCAACCGATTCTCGTAGAGGACATCTTTGATGTTTAGGGAATTGATTTCATGGGACCCTTCCTAAATTCTTTTGGAAATTTATACATTTTGGTGGCGGTTAATTATGTGGCAAAATAGATAGAAGCAATCGCCACCAAAGCAAATGATCATGTCGTAGTTTGCAAATTGATTTAATCAAACATATTTTCATGATTTGGAATCCCTCATGTGATCATAAGTAATGGGGGATCATATTTCAAAAATTTTAAATTTGGCAAATTACTTAAACGGTATGGAGTTGACCATCGGATAGCCACAACTTATCATCCACAAACAAGTGGCCAAGTTGGGTGTCTAATAGACAAATTAAGGAAATTTTACATAAAATCGTCCGAGTTGACCGTAAGGATTGCTCCACTAAGTTGGATGATGCCTTATGGGCGTATCGTATGGCTTACAAAACCCCTATTGGTAGAAAACCTTAACGATTGGTTTATGGTAAAGGATGTTACTTAACTGTCGAATTAGCTCATCCAGCTTTATGGGCTATCAAGAATGTTAACATGGATATGATATTGCAGGTAAAGAAAGAAAGCTACAGATATGTGAGTTGGAAAAGTTACATGATGAAGCTTACGAATGTGCATCTGCATACAAAGAGAAGATGAAAGCGGTACATGAAGCTAAGCTAAGCTAAGGAAAAAGACCTTTGAGGAAGGAAAAAAAGTGTGGCTATACAACTCACGGTTGAAACTCTTTCATGAAAAACTCAAAGGCAAATGAATGGGACCATATCTTTTCACACGTGTAGGAAGCTATGGAGATATTGAAATTGAGGATTTTAAAGATCATCTCCGCCAAGTGGTGAATGGTGATCGCTTAAAACCCTACTTGGAAGCCAACGATATAAATGGCTCATCGCATACTTCCGAAAGCTTCTTACAAAGCATGTTGAATAATCATACCCCTATGTAGGTGTACAAGGTACCAAGTCTGGATGAAGACTTTAAACTTAGTGCTCACAAGAGGCAACTTGTTAACTTTGTGGGTGTGTTCGCTAAAATCCCTCACGAGACTATAACCAAGGGGTTTAAATGCTTGTTGGGTATGCTATATGAAACTATGATTCCTACAAAAGTGAGTTTTGGATATTTTTTAAGATTTATTTTTTCTTAGTTTCTTAGCTATTTTTTAAAATTAAAAATTTTTATATAATTCTAACTTAAGTGTTGCATTGGGGACAATGCAATGTTTTAAATTGGGGAAGGGGATCATCTTTGTTTCGAAATGGTAGTTTTAGATTTAAATGAAAAGGGTGCAAAATTTTTTAAATTTTATGTGTTAATCATGAGGTAAGAAATTCACTTCTACATAAATTTTATAAGATTTTACAGGTTACTGAGATAAGGTTTTGAGCATCGTCACCAATTACAAGATTCTTGCTACAACAACTCGATCATGTGAACTTATTCCTTTTATGAATAATTTAAATATTAATTAATTTGGTTTTAAATGTTAATTTTAAGTTATTTGTGTTAACAACCTTTGAAAAATAACGATTAAAGTTCTTGAAAAAGATTTTTGCATATATGAAAAATGATAGGAAATTGATAGTTTGATGTTTATACGTGAATTATATCTCTAGGGGGGGATAACAAAGATAATTTGTGATATGCTGATAGACTCGACGTAAACATAAGAAAAACAATATTTTGTGCAATAACTTAAGAAATATATATGTTTAGTATCCCATCTCGATATGCATGGTTTAAAACCTGAGTCTCAGCAAAAACGGGTTGCGAGTGGTATGTATACCTAGTATTCCTTTCTCACACACCATGTTTATATTGTTTATGAAACCTCCATCTAAATAAAATGGATTAGTTGATATATATGCATGCTAAGCATAAAAAATTAAAAAATTAAAAAAGAAGAGAAAAATAAGAGATATGTATGAGAAAATAAAGGGAGAAAAGTCCCGCATATCACATAGAAGGAAAATAAAAAAATTTAATAGTTATTGTGTCATAATTATGGTACATGTTTGTCTAAGTGTGGGTTAGTGAATCCCCAAGAAACCATGAGGTTGGGTAGATTTTGCAATGTATTCGGATGTGACGGGTTATGACGGGTTAAACCTCTATGGTAACGTTGTATATTAATAAGCACAATACACTTGGTTGGGATTTAACGGGTATGAGTTTAAAGTGGATCAATATATTGGCAATAACAATTATTTTGTTAGTACAATCCTATTTGAAAACAAATGTGTAAGATTAGCTTTTCAATTGATATCATTGCATATTTTTTGGGATGAAAAAGGTTAAGTTAGGGAATGTCATATGTTGGTGTTAGATATGACTTTTTAGATGTTTAAAACTATGTTTTTTAATCTAATTTTGATATCCATTACAATCACTTTGTTACGTGTTTGAAATGTAGGTTACATGAATCTTAACGAAATTATTTGAGAAGGATATAAAGGATAGCAAGACCATGGCTTGAAAGGCGCTGAAAATGAAAAAAACTGTGCAAACTGCAGGAAGTCCGTAAGCTATGGCCTGAGGCCGTAACCTTACAGCCTTGTGCTGAGTCCGTTTGTAAACCCCTTAAGACAGATGGTTTGGCAGTTTGGTTGAAGGTCGTAAGTTTGTAACCTACGGCCTATAGGTCGTAAGTTACGGTCTAACGCGATATTTGGAGGATTATTTCAAATTTTAAATCCTATTTAAACCGCAATAATTAGGGTTTTGAAGGAGAAATTCCTTGAGCCCTAAAATGAATTTTTGGATGAAATTCAGCCCTTAGAACCTCCTCTAATCATTCAAAATCATCCATATTCATCATTAAATCAAAATTGAATACATAATTAAGATGATGAGTGGCTAAATCGCTTCGGTTGCTTTCAGGTGGATAGTTCTTGCCAAGTGAGACGGCTAGTCATGTTTAGGGTTTTATGTTGAACACTTTATGATGAAGTGTAATTGAAGGTTTTGATTAAGTTAAACAATTTGTTTATAAAGAAAGTTATTTGCTTTATCATCAGTTTTCAGTTTTCTTTCATCATTAGCTCATTAAGAAAAGTAGATAACTTGGTATAGGTGAATTGTTAACTTTGTGATTAAACGAATCTTAATAGATTGTTCCTTGGTTATCACTTCAATCAAAAGCGAAGATCTTGAGTCCTGTTTATGCAACCCTTAGTTACACTTAATAATCGTTGATCTTGTGGAACTTGAAACCCGGAAGTGATTGTTTCCTTATTAGTTATTAAATTCATTATAAAGTTTGTTGCTTTTTACATTGGTGTTATTGAATTCATCTAAAGTTATAATTTTTAATTCAAAGTTCATGTATTTTAGTTAATCGATTCGTATGAATTAAGAATTTTCAAAATATTCCCTGTGGAGACGACCTTACTTACCCTAACGCAATAAAGGTAGCTAAGACTGATATATTAACTTGTTTTTCATCGAGTCTCGACAACCGGATTAGTGCCACACTTGGTTACACCCAAGTCAAAGAAGATAGGTAGGTATGTGTGGGTTTGACTCTGATGAGGTTGTCAAATGTGAAGGAGTTAGGGGATCGGATAGTATGGTAACTAAGAGGAAGTGTGATAACTTTAGGGTTATAAGTGAAAGTTCGAGTGGAAGAGCAAGTGGAAGTAAACCAACTGGGGAGAAGAAACCATATTTGGGAAAGCAGCCATTTTGTAGGAAATGTGTGCTTCAAACGCAATTGGTCGGGGCATTTCATAAAGGAGTGCAAATCTACTACCACAGGACCTGCAAGGTGTTATGAATGTGGAGAAGTTGGACATCTCCGCCCTGATTTCCCCAAACTTAAGGCTAAAAAGCTTATGGTTATCGTCCCCAGAGGAAGAGCCTTGGTGATGAACGCAGTAGCTACTAGAGAAGAACCTGAAGTCGTGACAGTACGTTCCTAGTCAACAATCATTATGCATACATATTGTTTGATACTAGGGCAAATAAGAGCTTTGTTTCTACAAACTTTAGGCTAAGAATTGACTTAGATTCCTCTAAGTTGTCTAGTAGCTATACCATAGAGTTAGCTAATGGAACCTTAGTCGAGGCTGACAAAGCAATTGTTGGGTGTACCTTGGATTTGGATAAGCACAAGTTCCCCCATAGACCTGATACCTATAGAATTAGAAGAGTTTAATATTGTGGTAAGAATGGATTCGCTGGCAAAGAATAGAGCAGAAATCGTGTGTGACAAGAAACTATTAAAGATACCATTACTTGAAGGGGAAACCCTAATAGTCTACGGGGAAAGACAAAGGAAAAGCATGAGCATTATATCATGTATGAACGCTAATAATTGTCTATGCAAGGGATATGTCACACCTAGCTTATGTAATGTCCATCGAGGAGGACAAATGACCGGAAGATGTTCCTGTTGTATCGGAGTTCGTAGACATGTTTCCTGATGAACTACCAGGATTACCCCAGAGACAAGTCGAGTTTTGAATCAACCTGGTACCAGGATCAGCACCCGTAGCCAAGGCACCATATAGATTGGCTCCTTCCGAAATGTAGGAACTGATGATCCAACTGCAAGAACTCATGGACAAAGGGTTCATTAGACCAAGTTTCTTGTTTGTTAAAAAGAAAGATAGAACCTTAAGGATGTGAATTGACAACATGGAGTTGAACAAAGTCACAATCAAAAACCGATACCAACTTCTGATGATTGACGACTTATTTGACCAACTCCAAGAGTCATGATATTTCTCCAAGATAGACATAAGGTCAGGGTATCACCAACTAAGAATTAAGGAGGAAGATGTACCGAAAACTGCGTTTATAACTTGGTATGGACATTACGAGTTCCTCGTAATGCCATTTGGTTTAACCAACACCCCTGTTGTATTCATGGATCTCATGAATACGGTGTGTAAACCGTACCTAGACAAGTTAGTCATTGTATTCATAAACAACATCTTAATATATTCCAAAACCGAGGCCGAACACAAGTTGCACTTGTTGAATCTAGAATTACTCCGGAATAAGAAACTATATGCAAAATTCTCAAAATGTGAGTGTTGGATGCGAGAGGTCTTGTTTCTTGGCCACAACGTTAGTGAAAAAGGAATCAAAGTAGATCTCGTTAAAGTTGAGGCAATCAAGAAATGGGAAGACCCTAAGACGCCCACTGAAGTGGCAATTCTTAGGTTTGGCTGGCTACTATCAACGGTTCATCGAGAACTTCTCAAAGATTGCCTGGCCTTTAACGTACTTAACCCAAAAGACCATCAAGTTTGACTGGGGAACCAAACAACAAGAAGCCTTCAAAATACTGAAATAGAAGTTTTGTAGTGTACCAATCCTATTCTTAACCAAAGGAACAGAAGACTTCACTGCCTATTGTGATGCATCATGACAAAGGTTTGTGTGTGTATTAATGCAAAGAGATAAGGTGATAGTGTACGCCTCACAACAGTTAAAGGTGCATGAACGAAATTAACCACCCATGATGTAGAACTAGGAGCCGTGATTTTTACACTTAAAATTTGGAAGCACTGCTTGTAAGGCATAAAGTATGTGATTTTCACCAATCAGAAAAGCTTGCAACACATCTTAGACCAAAAGATGTTAAACATGAAATAGAGGAGATGGGTGGAACTTCTCAATGGCTATAACTATGAAATCAGGTACCATCCCAGGAAAGAAAACGTAATGGCTGACGCATTGAGTAGGAAAGAGAGAGCAAAACCGCTGAGGGTTCGTGCACTACGGATGGAAGCACGAATCAATCTAATGGATCAAGTACGAAGGGCCCAAATGGACGCCTTAAAGGCAGAGAACTATAGCAAAGAAGGATTAAATAGAATGAAGAAACTACTTGATACCCAAGACGATAGGATAATGAGAATGAATGGAAGAGTGTGGATTACAAAGCTAGGTGAGTTGATAGAGGTGGTGCTACATGAAGCTCATAAGATCAAGTACTCCATCCACCCTAGAAGTGATAATATGTACAAGGATGCGAAGGTAAATTACTGGTGGCTAGGTATGAAGAGAGAAATAGCCACTCATATGGGGAAATGCTTAACCTGCTCCAAGGTTAAAGCAGAGCATCAAAAACCTTCAGGGTTACGTCAACAACCCGAGATACCCGAATAGAAATGGAAGCATATTACTATGGATAATATCACCAAACTCCCTTGAATTTTGGAAAGACGTGATGCTATATAGGTAATTGTAGATCGACTGGTTAAATCATCATATTTCTTAGCAATAAGGAGGACTATAAGATGGAGAAGCTAGCCAAATTATACATCAATGAAATTATATCCAGGCACGAGGTGCCATTGTCAATAATCTTCGATCGTGATAGCCGCTTCACTTCCGGATTCTGGTAGTCATTTCAGCAAGCACTAGGTATACATTTAGACCTAAGTGCCACATACCACCCCCAGACAGATGGTCAGAGTAAGAGAACAATCCAAACACTTAAAGACATGTTAAGGGCTGGTGTGATCGACTTTGGTGGAAGTTGGTACACCCACTTGCCACTAGCTGAATATTCATACAACAGTTTCCATACAAGCATTAAGGCCACACTATTTAAAGAACTCTATGGGTGCAAGTGTCGATCTCTAGTTTGTTGGGCAGAGGTCGGAGAAAGTCAACTGACTAGACCAGAGATAGTTCAGGAGACTACTAACAAAATCTATTGAATCCGAGAATGTCTCGCCACCACGAGAGACCATCAAAAGAGTTATGCTAATAACCGAATAAAGCCTTAAGAGTTCCAAGTGGGGGACATGTAATGCTAAAAGTGTCTCCTTGGAAGGGAGTGATCCGGTTCGGGAAGCGAAGGAAATTAAGTCCAAGGTACATAAGACCATTCAAGATAATCGAAAGAATTGGACCCGTTACGTACAAGCTGGAGCTACCTGAAGAGCTAAAAGGCATACATGACACTTTCCACATCTCGAATCTCATAAAGCGTCTTTTTGACAAAACACTAGTGATGCCTTACACCGAAGTCTAGATTGACGATAGATTATAGTTTGTGGAAGAACCACTCAAAATCCTGGCTCGACAAGAGAAGAAACTTAGACGAGGAAAAATCACCATTGTGAAGGTCATGTGGAATTCCAACAGAGAACCCAAGTTCATATGAGAACCAGAAAACAAAATCAAGAAGAATTTCCTGCACTTGTTTAGACCTCAACCCCCATTGGCGAAACTCTGGAAAACACAAATGAAACTCCGACCCTAGCATCACATAACACCTGACTACTGAGGTAATCCGGGAACATTTTCAATCTGTGTTTTTATAGCTAATATGATTTCGCATGATAGACTACGCGCCTAACATCTAGTAACTACTAAGTGACCTAAAGTAAATTTCACGGATGAAATTTCTATAAGTAATGGAGAATGTGACAACCCCGGTTTTAGGCTTAGTAAAAAAAAATTTAGAAACCTATTGGGCCACACCCTGACACCAAACCTCATCTAGGAAGCCACGAATTAGGCCTAACAACCTTGGGCTTAGGCCCAAATTAATACTCACACATAAATTGGTTGTGGCCCATCAAAACCTAATTGGGCCATTGGGCCACGAAACTTAATGGGTTTCAACCCACAAAACCAATATGGGCCAATGGGCAATCCCTTGATTATAGGGTATGCTAAATCGACCAAATGGGCATTGGACCCGATACCTTAAAAGACAAAAGTTTGCTAAATGAGCCTCGATTAATCAACTAAACACATGAAATTCTAACAATTACTAAAATTCTAAAACCATAACCCTGGTTTATCTAAGCTAAAACAGTTAAACAAAACCATAACGTTTAATAACAACTTAAGTCCATCACCAAAACATAATAATTATAACTTTATAAATTATAAAATACTAGATATTAAAACTAAATAACAAAGAATGAAACAACAAGTTGTAAACACAAAAATATATATGCACACACTCTACGAGGCAAGAAAATCGGTCCAAACACAAGCACCATCAAGTACACCAAGCCAAGGTAATCACACATACACACACCTACACCATGACAAACTTCCATCTCTTTTCTCACATTCTAGAACCTGAACTAATCTACCATTTTAGACAGCTGATCCTCATCATTTCAAGATTATACAACAGCCTTTGAACTCCTCTCACCCATCTTCCACCTCAAGGTAGTTCGTTAAAACCCGAAAACATGCGAAACATCGTGTATAGTCACGATAGTGAAACGATAAACCCCTTGACAACCCAACTTCTTATCAACCCTTAAAAAGCTTTATTTTACCGTAAGTAAATGATACAAAAGCTTTTTTACAACCCACCTTGGTCACAAACCCAGTTTTCATAAAACTAGTCCACCCGAAAAAGCCGTTTTTCATAAAATATGGAAGTACATATTCTAAGTGTATAAAGGATGATTTAAATTTTTTTGGAAGTTAAACTTACTTAGTTAATAGAATTGTTATTTGTATTTTATGAATAACATATAGTGTGAAAATTTACTAAATTTCGTGATACTCTTAAGCATCAAGTTGGGGACCTAAGCCACTGAAAAATGAGGTTAATTACATATTATATATCTTATAATACTGATTGGGAATGAGAAAACCGGACTAAAGGACTTAATGTAGAAAAACCGGACTTAACGGACACTTAACGAGACTAACCAAGCTAGGTAACAAAAATGGTGAACCTATAAGATTTTAATTATATAAAAATTCCATTAGACTTATCATATTAATAAAATACTAGAAATTAAATTTCATAAGTTTTAGAATTTATTTCATTGGTGAAGAAAAATACAAAAATAGTTACTTGAAAATAGAAAAAATTATTAAAAACGAGCTTAAGGGAAAGATTAGTGAAGAATTTATAACATATAGGTGATAATAATTATATTAAAGTCATATGTGATAAA
>BJCO01002398.1:0-11814 GCA_018326465.1 Flaveria floridana
ATTTTTGAAGATCCTTTATTGTGAATATTATGCTTTTGTGTAATCTTAAACAAATAAAAATGTTTTGGATTGTGGTTTTATAAAGTTATATATTAAATAAATAAAATAATTTTACTAAAGTCTTATTAAAACCGACCTTATATCTTGCGTAAACAATAATTATGTCACATAATTGGTAAATTAAATATGATGCTGTTAGATATATAAGGTTAGATGCACCATCTAAAACTAAATCATCACGTTTAAATAATCATAAAAAATATGAAATTTTGATTATTTGATTCAAACAACCTCTCCTCCATCAACTCACAATATGTCTATGTGATTACGTTTTTGTCATTCTTAATTTTCTCTACATGGTGTATTGATCTAGTTAAATGCTTGTATTAATCGGTTCTTAAAATTCTTGTGGGTTATGGATTCAATCAACAAACACTTCTCGAATTTAGATTATATTTTAAATATTTTATAATAACATAAGCTTTTCTAATAATAAATCAAAACAAAAAATGTATATAGATGAAAAATGTTAACATTCATTTTAAGAATATGGATAATAGTTTAAGTATAACACTGTAACTAGCAACCAAAAATAATAGAGTTTAGATCATAACCAAGAAGTACTTTAGAAATTATTGCCTAAATTCAAAATCAGTGATAGGTATGCTTACAAAAGTTTGCATAAAAATTTATACTTTATTCAATCTTGATTCTTGATTCCTAATATGATTGTTTGAATATAAAAGGCAAACTCCGAAGATTGATCCATGCATCAAAATGTAAATTGATGAGGTACCAAGTAAAATAGGCTATCAATGTTCACTTATGTAGCCCGAATGCCTCAGGGGCCGCGGCTGACTCCACAAGCCAGGGCCGCGGCTGAGCCCCTTCCTGAACCGAATGAGAGCTTGGGCCGCGGCTGGCCCCATAAGCCAAGGCCGCGGCGGATCCTTCTTTCAAACCATACGGGCCGCGGCCGACCCTCGAGTCAAAACTAAATAACCACGGTTGAGTGATAAGTCAGATAAGTTGTTAGATGTCATTTCCACATTCACAACCTAGGAGGAAGAAGATTGAATCGTGACAGACAAGAGGAACTTCTCAGTAAATAGAAAGGGAATAAGGGCCGAACATAATAATGCCAAAACATATAAAACAAATCTCGGGAACAACCAGTCCAAAGTCAACTATAATGACAAAGTACATTAATTCTAAGTCCAGAAACCATTTGCACAGAATGAGAGGGGATCTTCTGTCCAAGGAAGATCTGCTCCGAAATATCTTTTCAGGCATGCCAAAAATAGAACCAGACTTCAGGCAAGGCCAGTATAAATACCCCACTTGCTCCAGGGGAATAGGACAAACTCACAACCATTACTCAAAACCTTTACTCACAACTACTGTTAATCCGGAGTCTTGGCCTAAATCACCCATAAGCACTGCTCCACGAGTCTTGATCACTTGATTAAGATTTCTTGTAGCAACATTTGGTGCCATCCGTGGGACCCTTTCTTTTTTCTAGAAGGTCATTACCATGGACTCCGGCCAACTAACTCCCTGCCACGATAATGTCAACAGGACGGAAAATCCACACGTTACGTCCTCTCCCTCAAGAGTGGTGAATACTGGTTTGGGGGGGGGGGAATAACCGCAACACCATAGCCACTACACCAAACAACACAGTTATCACTCCCGAATTTCTTAACCAAAATCGAGAGCAGATCATGTTACTGCTGCAGCAAGAAGAAAAGGAGCATCGACTGAAGGACGTTCGAACTCGTCTGGAATACGGAGAGATACCAAGGGTAGAGCATGAAGAGGGAGGAGAATACAACGACGGTGTAGGACCGCATGAATAGGAAGATACCAGGGTGGTGATGAATCAGGGTGGAAATACACCTCCCCAAAAGTTAAGCTTGGAGGATGACTTTAGCAAGCCTTACCGTCCTTCAACAGCAAGAGCTCGATCGAAGTTCATCCCGAAGATAGCAGAATTCATCTTCCCACCCAAGCTAAAGATGCCTTCTAATGTAGGGAAGTAGAATGGGATGGGAGACCCGGAGGATCATTTGGCCATTTTTATAGGAGCAGCCGAGGTAGAACAATGGTCTGTACCGGTGTGGTGCCATATGTTTGCTCAGACTCTTACCGGGGCGGCCCGAGTTTGGTTTGATAGTCTTCCGACCGGTGGAATAAGTAATTTCGAAGAACTGGAAAATAGTTTCCTGAGGAATTTCAGCCAACAAAGATTATCATCCAAGGACCCTACGGAGTTGCACAACATCAAGAGGGGAGACCATGAACCAATAGAACACTTCATCACCAGGTTCTCTAAAGAAAGCATGCACGTAAGAGTAGCTGATGAAACCGTACGAATCTCAGCTTTCATTCATGGAGTGAAGAACGATCAACTCATTGAGAGATTCGACGAGAACCTTCCTAAGATGGTAGACGAAATGCTAGAGCGCGCAAAAGCATTCGTACGCGGGAAAAGGGCATGCGAACAGTTACAGGAGAAACCCACCAAAAAGCCGACACTCTCTCCATGGGACCTACAGAGGAAACCAGCAGGACCCAAAGTTTGGGAGAGACAGCATTTCCAGCCACGGTTTGCACAACCAAGCCCGTCTTTTCATCAGCGTCCCACCCTCCCCACCAGAGGCTCGCCAGGTCCCCAGGTAACACTACCCCTGGACCAAAACACCAAGCGAAATCTTAGCCACCGAAAATGTAAAGTTCGCCAAGCCAACCCCGCTAAAACCAGGGGTAAAGCGAGACACAAGCAAGTACTGCGAATTTCACGGGGAAAACGGACATACAACGGACGACTGCTTTTCATTGAAGAGACAAATTGAGCTGGCCATCAAGACAGGGAAGTTATCCCACCTCTTGAAGGAGTTAAAGAGAACACCTCAGACGGGGGAAAATAGAAAAGAAATATTCATGATCCAACTCACCAGTCATGCGGGTAAGAGGGTTGTTGACCATATGGAACCCTGGATGGCCCAGGAGATTTCTTATCCCCCAATCCATAGCGGGAGCTTTTCTAGTGGACCAGTCACTGTTTTGGCTGTCATCACAGGCCATCAAGTGCACCGGGTATATGTTGATAGCGGAAGCAGCGCCGAGATCATGTATGAACATTGTTTTTTGCAGTTAGACAAGGAGATCTGGAAAAGACTCGATACCAGAACCCACATGCTGATGGGATTCACGGGAGAACTGGTCCAACCGTTAGGCCAAATACAGCTTCCATTCGTTATCGGAAATCATATGGGATGGCGTGAAGTGGTGATGACATTCCTTGTTGTCCGACGAAATCATCACACAATGTGATCTTGGGAAGGCCCGGGTTATGCACGTTGGGAGCAGTCATATCCACAGTTCACATAGCAATCAAGTTTCCCACTCTCACTGGAGTGGTCACTATCTACTCCAGTCGGGAGTGCAAGGACGTGAGGGCACTGAGGATGGAAAGTTAGGATACCTCTGAGGATCCCATCCACCCAACACGGGAAAAATGGGTAGTAAACCCGAAATACCCTGAGCAAAAAATCACGATTGGGGGACAATTGAGAGATGCAATGAAAGACCGACTTAAGCATCTGCTGCAAAGCAATTTAGATGTTTTCGCGTGGGAGCCATCCGACATGGTGGGAGTCCTGCGAGATATCACAGAGCATGAATTGAAGACATATAAGTCTAAGGAACCAACAGTTTAGAAGCGAAGGCATATAGGAGAGGAGAGAAGAAGAGCCATTGTTGAAGAAACAAAGAAGTTACTACGTGCAGGAATCATCAGGGAGGTGCGTTATCAAACCTGGGTGGCCAACCCGATGATGGTAAAGAAAGGAGACGGGACTTGGAGGATGTGCATCGACTTTAAAGATCTCAACAATGCATGTCCTAAGGACTGCTATCCACTCCCGGAGATCAATTTAAAGGTAGTCTCTTTAGCCTCTTTCCCTTTAAAATGTTTTTTGGAGGCATACAAAGGGTATCACCAGGTGCAAATGGCTCAAGAGGATGAGGACAAGACCGCGTTCTATACAGATGTGGGTATCTTTTGCTTTACCAAGATGCCATTTGGATTGAAGAATGCTGGTGCGACGTACCAACGGCTAATAGAAAGGAATTCAAAGCTCAGATCGGAAGAAATATCAAAGTTTACGTTGACGACATAGTAATCAAAAGTCGTGGTGAAGAGTTCTTGTTAGAAGATATAGCTGAAACCTTCGAAACGTTACGAGGGATGAATATGAAGTTGAACCCCCAAAAGTGTTCGTTCGGGGTTGAAGAAGGAAAGTTTTTTGGGGGTGATCGTAACAAAAAAGGGGTTTGAAGCAAACCCAGAGAAGGTAGCAGGTGTACTCAAAATGCCATCACCAAGATCGATTAGGGAGGTACAAGCACTTAATGGGCGTCTGGTGGCACTCAACAGGTTCGTATCCAAACACGCAGAACGAGCCCTGCCATTCATGGCTGTACTAAAGAGTTGTCTGGGGAAGAAGAATTTCTCATGGTCACAAGAAGCGGAAGTTGCTTTCCAATAAATGAATAGTTACCTATGCAGCTTGCCAACACTCGTAGCCCCATTCCCAAGCAAAATGCTAATCATGTATTTGTCAGACAGGAATGAAGCTGTAAGCGCCGTGCTGATGACAGACAGGGGTGGAGATCAAACACCAATATACTTTATCAGCAGAGCACTGAAGGATGTGGAAACACGGTATTCCCCGATGGAAAAGCTCGTTCTGGCCCTGGTACACGCATCTAGAAGGCTACGACGATACTTTCAAGCTCATGCCATTGAAGTACGGACGAGTCACCCTATACATCAAATTCTGAGAAGACCAGAGATCTCGGGCAGGTTGGCGATATGGGCAATCGAGCTGGGGGTTATTGGAATCCAATACAAATCAAGGGTTGCAATGAAAGGTCAAGTCGTTGCATATTTTTTAACTGAAATTCCACATGGTTTAGACACGGTGCCCAATGTAACACAGGCAATTTTGAAGAGGAAAAAGAGTGGTGCTTGCACACAGACGGTGCGTCAAACGATGAGGGGTCAGGGGCAGGCTTGATACTTGTTGGACCAGGAGGGGAAGAGGTGACCTACGCATTAAGGTTAGCCTTCAAAAGTTCTAACAATGAGGCCGAGTATGAGGCACTAATAGCAGGCCTCAGGTTAGCAAGGCAAATGAAGGTCAGGAGATTGCATGCCCATGTGGATTCGTTGCTGGTCGCAAATCAGATTAACCGATCCTATGATGCAAAAGAAAACACAATGAAGTTACACTTGAACAAGGAAAAAGAGGTAATGGGCGAATTTGAGAAGTGTGAGATCTCGCACATTCCGCGTAGCAAAAAAAAGCAGACACTTTAAGCAAGCTAGCATCTGTAACCTTCGGCCACCTAGCCAAAGAAGTCAGAGTCGAGGTACTTCAAGCACCATCGGTGGAAACAAAGGAAGTAACAGCAATTGGGGATGGAAAAGAGGTCAGCTGGATGCAGCCAATCATACGGTTCCTAAAAAATGATGACCTTCCGGATGAGAAAGCGAAAGCAAGAGCATTGCAGGAAAAGGTGTTGCACTACGAGCTACAACATGGGATACTCTACCGGATGTCCTACATGAGTCCGCTGTTAAGATGTTTGACTCCCGACGAGGCTAACTATGTGATCCGGGAGATACATGAAGGTATTTGCGGCATCCATGCAGGACTGCGAATGGTGGTGGCAAAGGCGATGGGAGCCGGGTATTATTGGACGGGAATGCACAGGAGTGCTGTAGAAGAAATCCAAAAGTGAGAGAGTTGCCAGAGACATGCCCCCGCTTGTTACAGGCCCAATAACGACATGATCCTGGTCACGACTGCCTGGCCGTTCTAGAAATGGGCCATGGATATTGTTGGCCCATTCCCGGCCTCAACGGGGAAAGTGAAGTTCCTTCTGGTTGCAGTAGATTAATTCACCAAATGGACAGAAGCGAAGGCTTCAAAGAACATTTCAGGATAGCAGGTGAAGAAATTTGTATGGGAAAGCATTATATGTCACTTCAGGCTGCCGCTTTTCATCGTAACAGATAACGGAAAACAGTTTGCTGACAACCTGTTCAAGTCATGGTGCAAAGAATTAATGATCACTCAAATCTTCACTTCAGTAGCACACCCGTAACAGACAACCGAAGTATCGTTAAAGGTATCAAGACAAGACTGGGACTAGAAGGAAAAAATTGGGTAGAAGAATTGCCAAATTTCTTATGGGCTCACTGAACCATGCCAAAAACAAGCCACAGAGAAACCCCTTTTAGCTTGACGTACGGGTCAGAGGCAATGATTCCGGCCGAGGTCGGGATACCAACGGCCAGGGTCATACAAGCTCAGAGAACAAACAATGAAGAAGAATTGCAGCTCAACTTAGACCTACTGGAAGAGCGAAGGATGATCGCAGCAATAAGGGAAGCAAGACACAAGCAAGAAGTCGAACGATACTACAACTCGCATGTCAAGAAACAAATCTTCAAGGAGGGAGATTATGTATTGCGAAGCAACGAGGCTAGTCGAGCAGAGGATCAAGGGAAACTGGGACCACGTTGGGAGGGCCCGTACCGGGTGATAAAGGCCGGGGGAAATTGCGCATACGAGTTAGGTCGTTTGGACGGAACGGCCGTCCCATGAACCTGGAATGGAGCGCAGCTCCGTAAGTGCTACATGTAATCTAGTTTATCAAAATCTTGTAACTCATTTTTGATCAAAGAAGGTGAAGACGAGCACCAACAGTTACATTTATATAAGTGCAATAAATATGCATAACCAACAACTCGAGTATACAAACATAATAAAAAAATGCATATATGCATTAAACGAGAGCAAACAATCAAAGCTCCACGCAATTCAAATATGAGCAAGTAACCAAGCTCAACATATCTTAAGGGTAGGGAAGCAAGACCAAGCCCATCGAAGGAGACCAAATAACCAAAGCTCAAAGTATACCGGACGTAAGCAAGTAACTAAGCTCAGCATACTTTCAATAAGGGAAAATAACTAAGTTCAGGCCCTCCGAATGAGAGCAAGTAACCAAGCTCAGAATGTTCCAACGGTAAACAAGTAACCAAGCTTATCTGTCAAAAATGAGCAAATAACCAAGCTCAAAGCAAACTAAACATACGTCGAGTGCAAGCAGGCAACGCAACATTAATTGATAAACAAACACCTAAGACTGAATGAATAACGAAAAACTAGCAAAGGTCATAACTAGAACAAGCCGCAGTCACGGCCCAAACATATACCCAAGCCAGAGTCGAGGCCAAAGCGGATACCCAAGTCGCAGCCGCGGCCAGAACAGAAACATAGAGAAGCGGCTAGGGGATAATCCAAGTCACGGATGCAGCCAACACCCTCTAAAGGGCAACACAACAAGACGATACACGATGAATGCATACATAACCAAATGACCGGAACAAATCCATTGCAAAAAAAAGAAACATAGTACAATAACAGAAACAACCAAATCTAACACACCCGATAGCCAAAGTACATCATCAAAAGTCCAATACAAAACAGTCAACCCGCAAAACTAGTGAGTAACAGGCGGAGGGCAGAGAAACACCTTCAAATCGTCCAACTTGGAGGTAGCAAAAGCAGCAATAGTCTGCGACATCAGGAAGGACATCTCATCAAACAGTTTTGAACGCGCCCGTAACTCAGTCAAGGCGTCCGGGTGATAATTTTGTGCGTCTTCAGGCCTCTTACCCTCAGCTGTAAGACGAACACCATCCACAAGACCGGCTTTATAACCAACTTTATCTGATAGTGAATTAATTTCCGCCAACAAATCAAGACATTCATTACTGTCACGAACTTTATTGAAGGCCAACTCGATCCTATGGGAAATAATCCAGTTCTTCTCAGACTCAAGCGAGGAAGTAAGAGCCTCAAAATAAGCCTAGATGACAAACCCATATAATCCTTCAACTCAATATTGACCCGCTTCAAGGCAGCAGACTGGATGGAAAGGTTCTCTTGAACATCGCCAAGATTTTGGGAAAGAAGTTCTATCTCTTTTTCAACCATTTCACAACGAGATGTGAGAGAAGCATTCTCATTTTGCAAGAGTAGGACCTGTTTCTTCAACTCCCAAACTTCCTTATTGCTCTCAAGCCAGCGATTATGAATCTCCACAAAAGAAAAGAGACCGTCAACAATAGCAGAACAACCTGAATCAGACAACTATCGCTTGGTACAATCTTCAAGTCTAGAGATTTCAGCTGATGGACGCACAAAAAATAGGAATTCCCTATAAAGCTCAAGGGTGTCCAAAGAATATTGTTGGTCAATCCCAGTCAGGCATAAACTTCTCAAGGGGATTTGACTCCTCCTCCTCCTCAGTAGAACCATCAGAACCCGAATGACTGCCTAAAACTGACATGATTCGCAGAAATGTCATAAGCCAATACTACACGATCGCCAAAAGTAAAAAAAAAATTACCCAACGAAGACGACTTGGAAGAGCTCCCGTGGAGAATACCAGTCGCGGCAGGGGCAAGTGGTGGCGGCTTCAACCCTGGTGCTCCAAGGCCTTTCCTCTCCTTAGTGGTTCTAGCAAGTTTTGTAGATGAAGCAACACGGTCGTCAGCTTTTCGCTTTTGCAAGAGATCAGGAATATTCTCCCCAGGTTGAACAACGAAGCTAGCGGTAGTTTCCAAAATAGGAGGTGCACCCTCGGCTAATGGTTCCGTATGCTCTGTCACATCTTTTTTAGCGGAAAGCTTCATAAGTTTGAAAAGCCCCATCCCTAGAAAGAAAAACAACAATAAATGCACAACCATATATATATGAATGGATACTGTAAAATTAGTCTACTTACTTTTCCCTTGAAAGGTCATACACGGAATGAGTTTGGGTTTAACCTAATTGCGACTAACACCAACCATAACAAGGAAGTGTTCAGAAAAAGGTTGTAATGCAGTAGGGGTAGCTTTCAAGGTTTCATAAGTGGATGCATCGTAATCTTTAACGTTAGGAATAGGGTCACAGATCTTATCTTGAGGATCTAACCGTTGCATGGGAATACCAGCCGCGGCAGGGGCAAGTGGTGGCGGCTTCAACCCTGGCGCTCCAAGGCCTTTCCTCTCCTTAGTGGTTCTAGCAAGTTTTATAGATGAAGCAACACGGTCGTCAGCTTTTCGCTTTTGCAAGAGATCAGGAATATTCTCCCCAGGTTGAACAACGAAGCTAGCGGTAGTTTCCAAAATAGGAGGTGCACCCTCGGCTAATGGTTCCGTATGCTCCGTCACATCTTCTTTAGCGGAAAGCTTCATACGTTTGAAAAGCCCCATCCCTAGAAAGAAAAAAGAACAATAAATGCACAACCATATATATATGAACGGATACTGTAAAATTAGTCTACTTACTTTTCCCTTGAAAGGTCATACACGGAATGAGTTTGGGTTTAACCTAATTGCGACTAACAACAACCATAACAAGGAAGTGTTCAGAAAAAGGCTGTAATGCAGTAGGGGTAGCTTTCAAGGTTTCATAAGCGGATGCATCGTAATCTTTAACGTTAGGAACAGGGTCATAGATCTTATCTTGAGGATCTAACCATTGTATGGGAAAAGGAATAATACGTGAAGAAATGAAGAAAAAGTGATCTTTCCAATGTTTCAAACAAGTCAAAGACCGAGAAAAGATGGGAGGAGAAGGCGCTTTATGCTTCTTGAAGGTAACCCAGTCACCAACATGTGTAAGCTTATAAGAGGCATGGAAAAGATTAATTTGAGGCTCCAACTGATGGGCATGACAACATATCTTAAAGTGGTACACATTCGTTAAACCTAATGGGACAACCTGCGACAAATGTATAGCATAGTGGCGCAAAAGCGAACACAAAAAATGACTAACAGGAACCTGGAAGTTGGCAAGACTAAAAAACGAGGTATATAGGGCAATCATACCAGAAGGAGTGTCCCAACCATGGAGTTATGGGGAGGAACAGTGGGGTTCAGGTCGGACCCTATGCCATATCGAGTGACAAAATTATTTAAGAAATCTTAGGAAACAAGCGACCTTTGGAGGCACATATCATTCCTACACTCCATGAAATTAGGTAGAAAAGAAGAAACTGACCTATCAAGTAGAAGACCCGTGACCCTGCAGAGCTCCTCCTCAAAGAATATACAAGTAGCAAGGAATGGCAAGGTCTTGTATTTATAGGCAAAAGGAGGGGCGGGTACCAAGAAGTGCCCAGTTCCCTGTGTAACAAACAAAAGGCGGTGATGACATGATGGAAGCCGCGGACTACAAAAGAAGAAACATAGGTAGGGCGGTGAATAGATGTAGTCGCGGCCTATGAGAAAGACACCGGGTAGGGTGGTGACTAGAGGGTACAACATTCTAGGGAATAGGCGTCAATAGGACGAGACATGTATGGGTTGATCTCACATCAGGTGAAATCAAATCAAAATATAAATAATAAATAAATAATAATAGGTAGAGAAGTAAAGTTTTTAAATGAGGAGCTGAAACACTAGGAATCAGTAGTCCAAAATAATGACTCTCGTCATAATATTTGACTAGGGGGACGTGATGAGGTACCAAGTAAAATAGGCTATCGATGTTCACTTATGTAGCCCGAATGCCTCAGGGGCCGCGGCTGACTCCACAAGCCAGGGCCGCGGCTAAGCCCCTTCCTGAACCGAGTGAGAGCTTGGGCCGCGGCTGGCACCATAAGCCAAAGCCATCGCGGATCCTTCTTTCGAACCATACGGGCCGCGGCCGACCCTCGAGTCAAAACTAATAACCGCGGTTAAGTGATAAGTCAGATAAGTTGTCAGATGGCGTTTCCATATTCACAACCTAGGAGGAAGAAGATTGAACCGTGACAGACAAGGGGAACTTCTTAGTAAATAGAAAGGGAATAAGGACAGAACATAATAATGCCAAAACATATAAAACAAACCTCGGGAACAACCAGTCCAAAGTCAACTATAATGACAAAGTACATTAATTCTAAGTCCAGAACCCCTTTGCACAGAATGGGAGGGGATCTTCTGTCCAAGGAAGATCTGCTCCGAAATATCTTTTCAGGCATGCCAAAAATAGAACCAGACTTCAGGCAAGGCCAGTATAAATACCCCACTTGCTCCAAGGGAACAGGACAGACTCACAACCCTTACTCAAAACCTTTACTCAAAACTACTGTTAATCCGGAGTCTTGGCCTAAGGGGCTGTTTGGCAACATCTGATTGAATAAGTGCTGAACCAGTAAGAGGTCTGAACCAGTAAGATGTCTGAACCAATAAGTGTGTTTGGTTGTAAAAAGGAATGTTTTAAAAATAAAAACCAAAAAATCATGAACATAGATTTGTTCAAACCCTTTCCCAACACACAAATGTCTGCACCATCTTTCTCCCATTCCCCACTCCCTAATGTCTGCACCATCTTGCTAGCCGCCCTCACCACCACCCTCTCGTCGGAGTTCTTCATCTCCGGCGACATCACCACCAACCACCACCGCCGCCCGTATGACTTCACCGCAAGCCACAGATCGGTCATAAACCAAAGATTGGAGACCACACACTAATCTCCATAAGCCACAATGATGATAATGAGCTCATGGGGTTGAGGATCGGTCACAAACCATAGATCGGAGACCACCACACTAATCTCCACCACCACACAGATCGGAGCTCATGGGGATGAGGTTCACGGTGACGATGACGAGCTCACGGGGAACCGCAAGCCCGTCGACACCCGTCGACATCCATCAACATCGTTCCCCCATCGACATCGAGCCTTCGGTCACTCCACC
>BJCO01002399.1:0-14365 GCA_018326465.1 Flaveria floridana
AAGAATCTAAATCAAATAACCAAGCAGGACCATTTGAAACTGATGGAAATGAATTTTCCATGAATTTAACGTTGAATGTTTCAATTATAACATTAGTCCTAGAGTTATAAATTCGATAGGCTTTTGAAACAGATGAATATCTAATAAAAAATCTATTATCAGATTTTGCTTTAAAATTTTCTAGATGATCACTTGAATTAAGAATTATTACTGGACAACCAAAAGATTTAAAAAAATCTATGTTTGGTTTCCTGCCAAACATCAACTCATATGGAGTTTTCAGTTTATCTTTCACGATTAGCGTTCGATTCTGTACAAAACAAGCAGCTGAGATAGCTTCATCCTAGAAAGTGATCGGAATTTTAGCATCTGCTAACATGGATCGTGCAGCCTCAATTAGTGTTCTGTTCTTCCTTTTAGCAACTCCATTTTGTTGAGGAGTTCTGGGAGTACTAAACTGATGAGCGATCCCTTTCTCTGCACAAAACATATCAATATTAGCATTTTTGAATTCTGTACCATTATCACTTCTTATTATCTTCACTTTTTGATCTAATTGATTTTCAACTTTAATGATGAATTCTTTTAATAATTCAGTCGTTTCAGATTTAGCATTCAAAAAGAAAACCCATTAAAATCTTGTATAGTTATCAATGATAACTAAACAATATGATTTTCCTCCAATACTCTTGACATTGGTTGGTCCAAAGAGGTCCATGTGCAACATCTGGAGTGGTTTGGAATTTGAGTTTTCGGCTTGGTCTTATAAGACGCTCTGTGTTGCCTTCCCTTCAAACATGCTGAGCAGTGATCAGTAGTTGCAAACTTCTTGGATGGAAGTCCAAAAACATGATTTCCTGCTACAAGTTTGTTCATGTTCTTGAAGTTGGAATGCCCGAGACGTCTATGCCAAAGCTAACTTTCATCATTTGATGCTTTAGTAATAAGGCAAGTTGTTTCTGTTGATGGATCAACTTGAGAAATATCCCGTTTGTATACATCTTGATCCCTTTAAGCTTTAACAATCACCCAATCCTTACTAATCTAAAATCCTGGCTTTAAGACATAACAGAAAGAATCATCAAATAGAACAGAATATGATTTATCACAAATTTGGGATGCGCTTAAAACATTAAAGTTCAACTGATAACAGAAGTTGACTTTATCGAAGTTTTAATCCCATTGGATACTGTTCCTTCTCCTGTTATCTTTCCACCTGCATCACCACCAAAGGCGACATGCGTTCCATCCTTTAACTTAAAATCTTGTAGTAAGGCATGATTGTCTGTCATGTGTCGGCTACACCCGCTATCCACATACCAAGTATTGAGTGGTCTTCTCGGGTGTACCTGCACAACAAAGAAATTTAAGTTGAGGTATCTACCCAAAGGGAGATGTTCTTGGGCTTTCCAAATTTATCAACAATGGTAAATTGTATGAAATGAAGAATATTCAAATCTGGCTTGTTTTTAATGAATTTACCAGTTTTGTTATGCATTTGTTGTGAATCATTTTTATAAACATTCATACCAGCTGATTGACCAACTTTTGGAAAATATTGATTACCAACATTTTTATTAGTCATTCTTACAGATCTTGGTATGAATTGTTCTTTTAAAACTTGTTTTGGTCTCACATAATTGTTCCATTGGAAAGACCTCAAAACTAAAGAAGGTTGGTTAGTTAATCTTTGAAATTTATCAGTTTGATTTCTCAGATACTGAGGATTAACATAACCTTTGCTCAAGTTTGAATTGGCAAATCCTCTCTTAGGTGAACTCTACCTAAAGTAACAATTTTTAGTGTTGTGAGTTTTCTTATCCCAATAGGTACAATATTTGTTGAAATAACAATCTGCTGTGGAATGATTCCTCATGTCACAGATGTGACAGTACTTATTGAAAAAGCACTCAGCAGTATTGTGATGTACATATCACAAATTTCATAATACATTTATGGAGATTTAAACAGTTGCTTGTTAATTTTTGATATTGACGCAATATTTGATTCTTGTTTATATTTTGGCGTCAAAAAGTTAAATTGTTGTTTTTGATTTGTCAAATTATGCTTTTGAGTTGAGCTTTTGTTCTTTGACAAATTACTTTTCATCTTTTACACATGAACTTCCTTCTTGGATTCCTTAGGGACAAATCTTTTAGTAACAGCAGAAGTCTTAGAATCTACCCGTTTTCAGATCAGAGAGAGATTTGTTCATGGGACTAAAATTAACTTCGTGAAGAGAGTTCATGTTCAACAAACCAGCAGACACAAATTTTACAGGTTTGAGTTTAATTGCTTGATTTGTTGGTTTGATCAGATTTTCTTGACATTTTTTTTGATCATTTTTGGCTTTAGATGATTTTCTTCTTCTTCTTTGATTCATTGATTTAGAAGAACTTGGTTTAATTTTAGATTGGAACATCTTCAGGTGAAGATTCTTTTTCATTATCTTTCAGTTTCAGATCAACAGAATTTGAATCTTTTGATGTTCCTTCTTCAAGTTTTTCTTTTTCTTTGCTTTTAATTCAAATTTCTTCCAACATAGAATTAGTTGGATCAGAAGTTTTCTTACTTTTCTGTTTTGGTATATATGATTTAACTTTTATAGGATGACCATTTTTAATCTTTTCTTCATCTTTTTCAACAAATATCTTTACATTATCCTCTTCTCCTTTATTATCAGAATGCTTGTTTTTATTCAGATAAGGTTTGAGTTTAGCTTTGTTTTCCTGAGAATGATCTTGCGTATTAAAGTTTTCTGGTAGAGTGTTGGTTATTGATTCAGGCATTGGTTCATGAGTGAGGACTAATCCTTCTTTTTCTTTATCTTTTCTTTCACTTACCAGTTTTTCAACAATCATTTTTGAACTTTTAACCTTTGCTAGATCAACTTGAGTAGCAACATGTGCTATCTTCTCCTGTTCTAGATTTTTAGTCATCTCTTCTAGCTGTTTAGATACAATTTCTAACTCTTTTAACGTTTTATTCCATGATGTTTGAAGAGAAATGATCTTTTGATCTGCTATTTTATGATCAAATTTTAGTTTATTATGCATTAACTCTTCTTGTTTAAGTTTCTCACAAATTCAACATGAGTAGCTTCGATAGTATTCGACATGTTCGAAGCATGATTTGGTGCAAAGTTTTTCCCTCACGTCAGATGGTATTTCAGGATATTTTGGGGATGAGGTTTTAGAATTAGAGGATGAAGTTTCAACCTTGGGTTGATCAGACTGAGCCATCAAAGCAATTTCATCTGAATCCTCTTTAGGATCAGATTTGTCACTCCAGTCATAATCATCTTCTTCATTCTCACCATCCACTTTTGGATCACAGTCTTCTGACCAATCTTCCCCTTGGATTTCTACAATAAGAGATAAAATTGAGATTAGATCGTTGGTAAATTGCTCAGCATATGCACTCCAGTCATATCCATCTTTCACACTGACTACAAGAGCTTTCTTTGGTTCTTCAGATCATTTTGATTCATCTTTAAGCTCAGGCATTGGAAGACTTTGATACAGCTTTTGGAATGTCTTCTGAGCTAATTGAATTGTCTGATTGGCAGAACTTGATTGAGCATTTCCTCCATTATTCCTGGGAGCTTTGCATTCCCTAGAGAAATGCCCATAACTGTTGTAGTTGAAACACCTCGACTTTGACTTGTCAAAACCAATAGTCTTATTAGCACTAGGCTTATATTTCCCGTTGACATATGAGTGTTTTTGTGTTCTATAGGCAATCATAACCATCTGCCAGTTCAGATCCATCTCTTCAACATCTTCAGGATCCATTTCAAACAAATCCTACAAAACAAGATCAAATTGAGTTAGATGACTACCTTAATATGCTTGAAAGCTTTCCATGAAAGCAGTAAAGGCAGTTTTAGATTCTTCATCCTTTAATTGGATGTTTACCACATCTTTAACTTTGCTAGATTTAGCAGAGTTAACAGATGGAATCTCTTTTTGAGTCTTAGAACTCTGATAAATAGGAGGAGATAGAGGTTGAGGTTGAGGTCTGGTTGCATAAGCAAGTGAACTTGTGAATGATGAATCAGTGAAGAACCCTGCTCCAACAAATAGATATCCCTCTTCTTCAGGTGAACTTTCATTTTTAGTCATGAAAGCATTCTCAACAGTATTTGTAGGAGATGCAACAAATTGATACTGTGACATTGAAGATATTCTGTCATTAGTCCTTGAACTCTCATCAATCTCCACAGATTCAATCTTGGCAATTAACAGATCTAGATCCATTGAAAATTTCTCTGTGAGCTTTAACAATGTCAATGTTTGTTTCCATGATGATGGTAAGGCATTGAGAAGTCTAATGTTTATATCTTCAAGATCGTGTGTAATGCCTACTGTTGACATCTCTGTGGCAAGCTGCACATATCTGTTCATCATCTGATTGATGGTCTCACTAGATAGATGTTGAAAAAGCTCTAACTCCCTCTTTAGTTTTTGCTTTTTGAGGTTTTGTATTTCTTTACCTCCTTCACAAATAGTCTTTAAAGCTTTGTACATTATGTAACCAGTGTGATATCCATCAAGCCTGGCTAGGACTTCAAGTGATAGTCCTTTACACATCAGAGAGTAAGCTTTGATATCATTCTTGACCTTTCTCAGATCATCACCATGTAGACATCTTCAGGGTAGGGTTCTGGTGAATCTTTGGTATAGACATAACCCCTGTCAGGCCCATCAGTGGTTATAGGAATATATGGTCCTTTTTCTATAGATTTGCAAAGATCAGTATCAATGGAATTAAGGTGATGTTTTAACCTAGTGACCAATTTTTAAAATCTGCTCTATTTTTAAGCTTAGGAACTCTATTTTCGGAATCTTCTGATTTCACCATTTTTAAATTTTGAATTTATGAAGAAGAAATATTTTTGTTGTTTTTTAAGTTTTTGAATTAAAGAAATGAATTGAAAATATTTTTGGATTTTTCAAATTTTCAAGAAAAATTTCTAAGTGTTAAAGTGATGCTCTTGAATAGTACTGAAACGCCTGAACAGTACTGAAACGCCTGAAAAGTGCTGAAACGCCTGAACAGTATTGAAACGCCTCAACAGTTGTGGTACTTCTGACTTAGAAACGTCTAAGGGATTGCCTTAGAATAATTCTGAGAAACGCCCAACTGTGAAACGCCTGAACAGTTGAAATGTGCCTGAATAGTTGTTAGACATCCAAACAGTTCTAATGCACCCAAATAGTTGTGATGCGCCGAAAGTTACTTGGTTTCCGAGTAATTTCAAAGTGCCCAAACAGTTGGAAAATGTCTCAACAGTGGTGAAACACCTACTTCAAAAACACCCAAACAGTGCTAAAACGCGTGAACAGTTGTGAAGCGCCTAACACTTGGGCAATTTTTTTAGCAGTTTTTCAACCCTAATGCGCCAACTTCAACCAGTTCTTATGAACATAACGAACTCAATTCTTCTAAATTTCTTCAAAACTTGATGGATTGAGCTAAAAACTTCCAGTTAGGTAGTTTTTAGGTCGATTAACTATCCTTGATATTCAATTTCTTCAATTAACAGCAACAAATCCCGATTTTGATCAAAATTCAAGTTCGACTGTGATGAACAGTTTCGAACATCAAGTCTTTCAATTCACTGATTTTGGACTAGTTGTACTGCAAATTGTTATTCAATTCATGTTTCTAGTGATGAAACAGAACTAAATTCAACAATATTTCAATTGTATTGCTTATCAATCACAAATTCAAGTGATTTATGAGTTTGCAGGTTCGTACAAGCTCAATCACTGAACCAACAGCTCAGATACCATTTGATAGGATCAAATGTATAGATCTGTGATGATATTAGAATGCAATTCAATCAAATACAAACAAAGTAATCACATCAATGCCCAAAATCAAGTAAAATTCATAAAAGTTTATTGATAATATCAAAGTCGGTTACAAATGTAAGTAGCAATTCGTTCAAGTCTATCTACTACGCTAAACTATCTAAGCTATTTAAACTATCAATAAACAAAGGAACTATTAATTACAAAACTAGTCCCTATACTATGACAAAACTTATACAAAGACAAATAAAGACAACATGTTAATCTTTAAGAAGTACTAACAATCTCATTGAGTTTCATCGTATACTGCTCGTGTGTCATGGTTCCTGCCTCTAACTGCAGGAACTCCCTCTCAATCTTATCCAAATCCCTGTGTGGACAGAACTCCTCAATCACCAGCCTCTTCAGTTCTGGCCACCTCATCCTCCTAATGGCCCTGCTACCCTCAGCTTGCATAATGTTGTCCCACCAGCATAAGGCCAAATCCACGAACGAGTGGGTAGCGAACTTCACCTTCTGATCTTCTCGGCACTCGCTGATATCAAGTACCACCTCAATCTCCCTCACCTATCGGTGAGCAGCAGTAGAATTGTCATTCCCATCAAACGTCGAGGGGTTGCATCTTTTGAATGCCCCGTAGTTACAGCCCCATAGTTACAGCCCCGTGCAGTTTCCTGCATAGCCTCCTCCTTGTTATCATCACTGGAGGCAACCGTCTCAGCCTCCGGTTTCTCTCTTTCTCCTCTCTCAACGGTCTTCTTCTTTTCCGTCTTTTCATCCTCCCCCACAACCCTAATCACTTCAGTCACAACAGACGACAGAATCGTCTGCATGACTTGATGAACCTCCTCAACTACGGCCTCTTTCACTGAGGCTCTCAAGTTTGCACTCTCATCACCACCTTCCTAGTGATTAATCTCAGACTCTTCACGTGTCGTTTCAGCAGCTTTAGCCCCTGTCCTTTATGACACGCGGTCCAGCACCACATCCACTACGTACTCCACCTCGTGAGGCCTTTGATGATCTACCACCGACCATCTCTAATCGCTATAAGATTTAAAAACCAATACGATCAGTCAAGGTAATACTTGGATAATTTCAAGTATAGTAAGTCCCTAATTACAGTGGCCAATTGTGATTAACCACTTACTTTACTCTTCATTACCCATGCACTTTCTATCCTGACTATATCAGTATTCAAATCTACTAAGAGCACATAAGTCAAATAACACACGCACATAATATCGGTTAGCTTTAAGAAAATTACCTGATGGCACGTATCTACTTAGGTTGGCATCCTTCCACTTTTTTTGTCCCATTCTCAGTTTAAGTTTTAGGTTTTGAAATAAGTTACCCGATTCTCTTAAACTTTGATCTGATACCAACTTGTAAGGCCCCGTTCCCGGAACGCTTACATTTGGACATTCATCGCACATAATATTAAAACACATTAAGATTCTTTATAATGATAAAAACATTGTAGTGGAATAATTTAACAAAAACCATCACATGTATTAATAATCATTTTTGCCAAGTAATACATCATTGTTGGTTAAAAAGAACATTTAATTGTATTACAAGACAAAAATATCATTTCTACATATGATGGATGCCAGTCTTTATTTGCCAAGTGGCTTCACTCTCGTGCCATCCCAAGCAACAAACTACCTCCCAACTGAAAATGCATAATAGTTAGCATTGTTGAGTAAGTTCTAGTTTTTATAAATAAAGTACTTTTCATTCATTTGAAAACATTTCCTTTACTTTATACATGATCACACATCGTACATACATCAAGGTAGTAGTATTATTATCTTCCATTACCATACATATTCATTCAGTCATCATATTCATTTCTCATCATTTATTTCATTCATTTCGTACATTTCGAACTTTTATTCATTATCTTTCACTTTCATCTCGACAAATGTCATATGCTATACCCCCAAACATTATGCACGAACCTAGTACTGGGCCGAAGTCTATGAATAAACCCCTAACATTGTGCATGAAGCTGACTCCAGTACTGGGGAGAGCGATAAGGGTCCCGTTCCATACATATTGGTCAATCACTAAGACTGACCCATGTGTGTATCATCATGGGTTAGCTAAACTGCACACGGTTGAACTAACAACTTCTTAATAAGTTGTGAACCTCCATGCATTTGCTTGCAAGACTTTTCATTCATTTGTTATGTTCCACTTTTCATTATCTTTAATCTTTCGCTTCATTTATGATAATACTTTTCATACATGACCATAACACCCCACATAAAGTCATGTAATAATGAGTAATATAGAACATGCATAACAGGCTTCAAACGTACATAATACCAACAAAATGTACATAATACCAACAAACATAAACACCAAAACATCTCATGGTCTTAATCATTAAGTTTCTAATTTCCCAAATCTCATAAATTCTCTAAGGCATTAGGTGCATGTGCACTATGTAGGCGCATGAGTACTATGCGTGCACATGAGTACTATGCATGCACATGGACAGTTGGGCGCATGGAAAAACTTAGGCACATCAGACAAACTTAGGCGCATGGGCACTGCTTGGGCGCATGAGCACTATGCAGGTGCATGGTACTTAGACGCATGAGCCAACAGTTAGGCGTATGGGCAGACTTAGACACATGGGCTTTTTACGCGCATTGGCAGACTTAGGTGCATGGGCTTTCTAGACGCATGGGCAGACTTAGGCGCATGGGAACTATGTTAGGCGCATGGGCATGAGTTCTCTTTAAATTTACACTATTTCAGTCCCAAAAATCAATCTAACATGATTCTAGAACATTATCTAGCATACTAACACCTTAATCATTACAGTAAGCATGTAAGCATGTAAGCATGTAAGCATGTAACATAACAATTCATACATCAGCACACATTCACCCATACAAAATAGGGTAAAACATATGGTATAACATACTAAGTGTTATAGAAAGTTAGTTACATGCATTTTTAGCCCCAAAACAAGTTTAAAACATGTAAAACCTGGGATCTAGAACTCACCTGTTGCTGACTTGAGCAAATCTCTTTCAAACCCAAGAGCACGGAAGTTCTAACACCTAAACACACCAAAACACACCACCGAACATACACAAACACATAAGAATCCGTCCCGAAGCTGAAAACTAAGCTGAACCCGAACAAAAACACATGAAAAACACTCACCTTTCAAATTCACAGCTTCTCTCTCTAGAAACCAATGATACTTCTGCTCTTTCTTTTTTCTTTCTTCTTTTGCAGCCGGAAGTGTGAGTAGAAAGGTGATGTATGGGCGGCAATGCTTCTTTTGAACATAGTATAATAGAGATTTGTCCTTCTTACACTTTGGCCCCTTCCACTTATGTAAATGTTCCTTTCTTCTTTATTCTTTTCTTTTCTTAATGAATTTTTGGGTGTTACACACCTATAAGACAGGTTAAACCATAACTCAACAACACTTCAGATATATTAAGATTGTGGATACTCTAATGGATGTTTGAGTAAATCTTGAGAAAAGGGACATTATGAGGAAGTTCATGCCCTCTCTTCCTAGACAATGGACTTACTATTGTGTCGTTATTAAGAGAACTGAAACCCTCAAAAACTAAAACCCTCAAAACCCTTACTCTTATAGAGTTGTATGGTATCCTTAGTGGATATCAGATGAAGATGAACTTGTAAAATTTATTAGGAATCTCTTCTAACAATCAACAGAGTTCAACCCTTTATGTGGTTGAGATGGACTGCGGAGAACCACGGTATAATCTTATCTGTTACCCTGAAAACTTGCAAAAGGGTCCTTTCATCACCATCCTAGAGACACCAAGTGAGAGCTACAACCAAGGAACCCAATATCCGGAGACAAGCTCTTTTTAAGCCTTTGTGTCTACTTATGAAGCAGTGGCAACTCTCTCTTCACTCCTGAAGAGTTAGACTGTATTCATCTAGATGATCTGGAGTACAAGAGGATATGTAGAAAGTTTACCAGCAATGCAACCAGTGGAATGTTTCGAGGGGATAAAAGCAAGGTAAAGTGTTACAATTGTAACCAAATGAGACACTTTGCTAGGGAGTGCAAGGCACCAACGACTAGTGGTGGCCAATTACAACCTAGACCAAACTACACTGATGGAGCTCCACAGACTGAGAAGCCCAAGCAGCAACCTGCAGTTGCTATTGAAGAAGGAGGCTTTGACTAGAGATTTCAGTTAAAGATGTTTCTCTAAACCAAGCACTGATGGCTGAGCATGAAGAAGCCAATGTATTATAACATCTTTGTGCTCATAAATGTATTGCTAAAGTAAACAAACACAGGTCCTATGACTTGGAAATGAGATCTGACCTTGAGTCTTTGAATATCTTAAAAGCTGATTTTAAAACAGATGAAAATAATTATAAACTTAAAATAGAAGATCTAGAGAAAATAATTTCAACTCTTAAGAACGAGCACATAAATTATAGTATCAAATTAAAGATCTTATTACCAAGTTAACTGAATGCCAGGCTGAGCTTGTGATCAGCAAAGCTGGGTAGAAAAATATGTTCTTGAAGAAGAGACCATCAAGAACATTATATCCTCGTCCTTTCATGCAAAGATTTGTTACCAGAATAAGCAGGGACTAGCATCTACTAAGATAGCTCCTCCGTACACATTACTATCTGTAAGATCTCCAGGTGCGGAACTTGTCAAGATAAGCTTTCTTTCATAGACCCCATTCCGGAAAAGGATGAAGATGAAGAGGAGATAGTGAAGAATGGATCCAAGGTGAGTGAATAGGATCATTCTAAGAAGGGTCACTATTCTTTTGAGGAGAGGAAAGAAACAGGGATGACCAAGTCTAAAAGAAATAATTTGATCAGGGCAGCCAAGAGAAAATCAAAGAAAGCCCAAGATATCAAGGACACCTTTACCTGTAAGCGGAAACAAGTTTTTATCTCTACTGGATTTGAAGTGGTGAAAACTAAAGACTGAACCACGGACCCTAGTACTAGGATTCCTAGTTCATGTCCTACTCATTCTGGTCAAGAGAATAAGGCTGATCAAACATACACCACTACTGCATAACCTGAAACATCAAGTTCCAAAAGCAAGCCCTAAGAAGCACGTTGCATCATCTGTGAAGATGAAGATGGAAGTGGAAATTGATCAAGCTTAGCCTTCTACTCAAAAGAAGACTCTCATAAGGAAGTCAACTGAATGCATCATGTGTGGTAGTACTTCTCATTTTGCTAAGGATTGCATCTACAATCCCAAAAGCACTATTTACATGATTAAGAAGAAAAATTCTGAGAAGAAGAAGAAGACAGCTTTGGAAGTAAAATCTCCTCCTTACGGAAGCTCCAAAGTGAAGAAGAAGACAAGTGAAAACTTGCCTTCAAAAGAAAAATTGGTATTGGAAGAAAGGAATGGTTCCAAAGTACTAAAGTCCACTGCAGTGGATGCAAACTCTTTTGAAGGTTCAGTCTCCAAAACTTCCAAAGTTATCAAAATTTCCAAAGTATTAAAGCTCAAGTCTAATCTTCCAAAGATAGTGTGAATGATAAAGAAAAACCAAATGACTAAAAGTTCTTTTTTTACAACAGTAAATGATCCTCAGAGCTTACATGTAGGATCAATTACTGTTGCATTGTCTTCAGTTCACTTTGACAAGCACAAGACCAACAAGGCTTGGGTTTCCAAATGTAACTAACCTTCTCCTTTTGTGTAGGAATGACAAAAGACTGAAGGCAATGCATGGATCATTGATAGTGGATGTTCCAAGTAAATGACAGGCAATGGCTCTTTGCTTTAACATTTTGAGAAAATTGATGGAGGGCCAGTTGCTTTTGGAGAAGATTCAGGTGGTTACATCACTGTAAGGTGCAGGGTCATAAATGGCAAGCTTAGCATTGATAAGGGAAACTTTGTTAAAGATATTGGGTATTATTTACTGAGTGTATCCCAGTTTTGTAATCTGAGACACAACATGCACTTCACTAAGCACGAGTGCATTATTCTCAAGCTCGGGGTGGTCATTCCTCAAGAGTATATCATGCTTAGAGCCCCCAGTAAAGGGAACATATACAAGATGGATTTATAGGAAACATCCCTTTGAGGAGAAGTTTCTTGCTTTCTATTTAAAGCAAATAGTGATGAGTCTTTCCTATGGCATAAAAGAATGTGCTATGTGAACTTTAAAAACATGAATAAATTAATTAAGGATGATCCAGTAACTGGAATGCTAAACAAAGATGTTACAAGTAATGACCTTTGTGTTACATGAATGAAAGTGAAGCAACACAAAGTGTCTCACAAACCAAAGGAAAGGAACTACACCCTACACTTATTACATATGGATCTCTTTGGCCTACCAGTATAATGAGTCTAGGAAGTACCACTTATTGTTTGGTGATCACAAATGATTTCAAAAGATTCACTTGGGTCTTCTTCCTTAGAAGTAAAGATGAAACCCCTGAAATCTTGAAGAACTTCATTCTAAAAATCGAGAATCAATGTGATCACAATGTCAAAACCATTAGATGTGATTAAGGAATTGAATTCAAGAACCAATTACTTGATGCATTTTGTGATGAAAAATGTATTACAAGACACTGTAGTGCTCACAAGACTCCTCAGTAAAATAGTGTTGCTAAGAGGAGAAACAGGACACTTATTGAAGATATAAGAAGCATGTTACAAGACAATATAGTGCTCACAGGACTCCTCAGGTTGATGTGTTAACATCTGAGAAAGATCTAGGTTTTTCAGATATTTGTCATTACTTGGCACTATCTAACTACCTCACCGCCCTCACTATAGACCCTCCATTGTATGAAGACCAGCTTTTAGAGTTCTGGAGGACCTGTTAAGAGGTCATCTTGGACGGTAAGAATGAACTATCAGCCATAATGCAGGGGAGGACAATTTTCATCACACTAGCTATAATCAACACACATCTGAGGTTGATGATGATGAAGGAGAGTTGTCCTTCCTAAAATTTGTTGTGAACAACTTATTCAGGTAGATGGGCTATAATGGGGATTATTTTGTAAGAACCTTCAAGAAAGGAAAGGCCTCCTCTCAATGGAAGTACCTCCTCCATGTAGTCATTCACTCTCTATCCAACAAGCATGGAGGCTGGGATCAAATAAGGACCTTTCCTACGTAGTGCATGGAATGGTTCAAGGGGTCAAGTTCAGATATTCTTAATTTGTTTATACAAATCTGCTTGCAAACTTGGACACCTTAGAGCGTTACATGTTCCCTAGATATCTTCAACACATTCTTAACTATGAACTGAGCTCATAGTTAAAATGAGTAGGTAATATTTTTACAATTGGATGAATGAAGTCCAGCATCTTTAAGACAATAAAAAAATCCTATTGTGGGCTACATAGGGTAGAAATAGCCCGGGTGCCAAAAACGTTAGAGCTCATTGCTCTAGGTGGCAACTTGGCAACACAAGCCAATTTTGAACCCACAGATTCTACATCTACACCACCCACATAGCCACAAATCACCCTCACCTACTTAAGATGATCCAAATGAACCCCCACACAAACTACTCAGGTTTTCAAGGCCCCCATATAATCACTCACACAGCAGGAAGTAGACACTAGAGCTTCCACTTCTCCTGAGTAGCAAACCACTCCTGTTATTTCTTTGATCAGTGTTGAGGTTCCTCATGCTTAGCCTGATGAGCTCATGACACCAGCTTTAAGCCTTCACTCAGAGTCTTAAAACTCTATTAAACAACCTTCAGGGAAAGTTATCATCCCCAGCCTTTACACCTCAACCAACCAATCCCAAACCTCTAATTCTATGATGATGATGATAGGGTATTCAGTGAGTACCATGAGTCTTTCTTCTCCTCCCCTGCTAAAGGAGAGATGAGTGATCCTAAATCACCCATATCTAGCCCACATCATCCACCCCCAACTGAGGTGGACCTCCCTGAACCTGTTCAGAAATTCCATATGGAAGAGGCTCTGACTCCAACAAGTGATTACATTTTTAAGACCTTAACCATGGAAATGAAGCCCAATGACACTTCAACTGAAGCTGTCATGGTGCATGGGAAATCTAGCAGTCAAGAATTAAATACTGGAGATGAGTAATAAGACTTGGCCCTATTCTCTTATCCCCCTATTATAAGGCCCCGTTCCCAGAGACCTCACAGTTGGTCATTCATACCACTAAACATACGTAATAGTATACATTTCATAAAATGAGCAGCGAAATTACATTAACAAAAGCCCATTCATTTCATTTATAATTACCGTTGTTAAGCAATACAATAGCGTTTAAGTTATAAAAGATTGTTTAATTGCATTACAAAACAACAATATCATAACTGGTGAATGGATGTCAGCTTTGCCCCGCCGAGTAGCTTCATCCACATGCCATCCTCAGCAATGATTACCTGCCAAGTGAAAATATATAAAAGTCAGCATTGCTGAGTGAGTTCTAGTTTTAAAAGCATTTAAAAAACCTTACAGAATATATATATATATATATATATATATATATATATATATATATATATATATATATACACACTCTTTTT
>BJCO01002400.1:0-10109 GCA_018326465.1 Flaveria floridana
GACATTAGAAGTTGATGTTAAACAATTTGTATGTTTATGTTATTTGTGTTGTTAAAACTCGTATTGTACTTCTTAATACTTATGTTATTTGTGTTGTTTGGAAATCTGGAAATTTGGTTTTATTTACAGGTTTTCTTGGTTTATAAAAATGGAAATTAAAAAAATTAAAAAAAAGTCTTCCCGGAATTTTTTTTCCAACTTTATAGCGGCGATATTGTCGCCGCAAATAAGGGTATTAGCGGCGACATCAATAGCGGCGACCCATTAGCGGCGATATTTTCCACATTAGCGACGAATCATTAGCGGCGACTCATTAGCGGCGACATGTCGCCGCTAATACTAATAGCGGCGACAGACGGGGTCAATTGCGGCGACAGTTGTCGCCGCTAATGCGCTTGTTCCTTGTAGTGTTCACAGCCATAGTAAGAGCAACATACTCTTCCATGGTGAAGATAGTACCTTTACATGTTTTGTAAAGTAGACTTGCAACTTACAAAACTACCTCACGTAAATGTGCTTTTGTCCAAATCATTGGCGAAATCAACGTCTATAAAACCTTCGACAATATTAGTTGCATTAGGCTATTTACCAAACACCAATCTAATTTCCCATATATGATTTTGATACCTAAGAATCTATTGCATAGCACCCCAATTAACTTACCGGGATTACTCAAAAACATGCTCATCAAATTGTAATATAATGTCTGGTACAAAATATCAGGTATATCAAACTTCTCACAGCACTAGCATATGGAACATTTATAATCTTTTCCATATCCTCTGTCGACTTTGATGAATTTTCCTTTAACAACTTAAAAATGTAGTCCTAAAGAAGTCATTACACTCTTACTTTGATCCATGAAGTAATTATTTTAGATTATTTTTCAAATAATAAGATATAGTAGTATTAATAACCTAATACTATGTTGTGATTCATACACAGGTTTGAAACTTTAAATGCATCATAACTACATACAAACTGAAACCCTAGATCACCCATCCAGGCTATATACGCAAACAAAATAATCAATAAACAAAACCATAGGGGGTTTTAAGGTTTTATACATTTCACAAGAGACGACAGCCAAAACGAGACACCATGTATCAACGTTATGTTTTCTAGATCCGGTAAAACGAGCAAAAGCCCAAAAGACCAATCACTCGAACAAAGCTGAATCAATATCCAACTAGACTCCGACTCACTTGAACTAGAAAAATAGATAGCTATTTGGTCTCTTTAGTTACATGACAATGCCAGCATGAGAAAAAAATATAAACACATACGCCAGTCAATGGTCATACGAGAGCAATCTTTCAGTGGAGGGTAATAAGCTACAATATGCATAAGTGTTGACTAACGATCGGTTATGAAGGTTGAGTGAAGGACCATTGAAGAGGGTCAATGCAACAGTTTCATATTGAAGAGAGACTTAGAAAATTTAACAAAACAAATAGGAAACTAGGTTTATGTTGATGCTACTAAGAACACAAGTAAAATATGAGACAGAAAAAGAACAAGTTAGTATTTGGTTTTCAAGAATGTTGTATATTGCTCTCAAGTTCTATTATAAGTGTTACAAAACATATCAATAAACTCAATTACTTGAGACACTTTATACTACATCCTATATCCGGCTATACTTTGAAAGCCAACTGGAAATACTAATCTAAACAACAAGTAGTCAAAAGGCAGATTGTCTTTTTACTTGTGACTATGACATGTCATAACTCACATCCTAATATATTACAATAAGGATAAAAGGTACAAAAGTAGAAAGTTACAGACCAATGATCTTAATCTATAGTTGACAAAAGTATGGACCTTTTCACCAACTCATCTAAGTTGGTGAGTATTCGAAGATGACAGCGGAAAGTAGTTCAGCTTTTGTTAAAAGGTGATCAAAAAAAGCATGTCTTCTCTATCTTGGGAAGAAATCAGTCTTTAGCTTCAGAAGACTTTGTTTTTAAAGCTTCGGAAGACTTCATCTTTGGCTTCGGAAGATATGGTCATTTGGCTTTGAAAGATTTTACACTTGGCCTAAATTCCTGAGTGTGTAAAACTTCCAAAGTAACTTTCTTTATACTTTATGCATACATGCTGAGAGCTCTTTGGTTGTTTTGGTTGTATCAGCCTTTAAGTGTAAACCTTATAAACTCCCCTAGGCTGATGCTAATAAAACATAAGAGGCCTTTGAGCTTCGTTCTTCTTCAGTTGATAGTCATCATTTAGAGCAAGACCATTCCCTTCTTCATCAATTGGTGAGGATCCCCCAAACTCTCAAAGTATCTGCTTATGTCGTAGAGATCATAAAAAGAAAGGTCAAGTATGTCTTGCTAAAAATGAATGTCTTGACCTCCTTGATCTTTAATGACATACAATCTGTCTGGATTAGTAGCAAAGGTCCAGGACAAGATAGGTCTCCCAGCAGTAAGAGGCTCTACATTAGATGCACTTGGTTGAGCAGCCTTTTCTTAAGCACCTTAGGATGTTGCAACTCATCCTGAGGTGTAGAGGTGGATGCCTTAGACTTCTTTTTCTTCTTTGTGTCCTTACTCATGGCTATCCTTTTCTTCCTCTTTCCAGACTTTAACTGAGGAGACTGGCCTTTAGCAACAGGTTATTCTTGAATGTCTTCCTCAGTTGGGTCATTTTCCTTCACATGTTCATAACGAGAGGGATCAGGACCCTACTATGGATTAGAAGATGAAGTTGGTTGTGGTTCAACACTAGGTCCAGTTTGAGTTGTCTCTTGTGGTTCGACGTTGACCTCAACTTCAGGTGCTGCCTGACTTGGTGGAGAATGCAAGTCAATAAGCTCACCCCTTTTAATCTTCTGCTTAAACATCCTAATGTGCTTATCTATAGTGGATAGAGACATTGGACTAAGACTCCTTCCGGAAAATCCATACAGCTTCAAGAATCTCACTATCTTCTGCCTATCAGCAGATTTCTTCAGACTTGCCTTGATGGTGGCTCTTGACTTTGAAGCTTCTTCTCTTATCTTCCTCTTAGCAATTTTTTGTTCTTTTATTACTTGTTGCTTAAGCTACTTGAGGTACTCAAACTCTATGTATTCATAGGACAAGGGAAGAAGTGTAGATGCTTGATAGAGGCTTGTGGCACTCAGGTAGTTGATCATATTTTGTCTATCTGCTTCTTTGTCTATCTGAGGTTATTGCTTAATTTCCACATCCTTCGTCTCAGGGTGTAGGATGGTCACACAACAGTTTTCACAAAGAGGAGAGACTTAGAAAACTTAACAGATCAAATAGGGAACCGGGTTTGAGTATGTGATGCTAAGAACACAAGTAAACTAGAAATAAAACAAGAGCAAGAACAAGATAAGTATCATTTTCAAGAATCTTTTATATTGCTTTAAGTTCTATTACAAGTGTTACAAAGCATTAGATAAAATACAAGAACCTGATATACTTTATACTACATCCTATAGCCGATCATACTTTGAAGGCCATCTGGAAACACTAATATAGACAACAAGATCAATGTAAAGTCAAAAGACATAATGCCTTTTAACTAGTGACTATCACATGTCATAACGCACAACCTAATGTATTACAAAAAGGATAGGAAGTACAAAGTAGAAAATTACAGACTCTAAAACTTAATCTACAGTTGCAAAAGTATGGAGCTTTTCACCAACTTATGCAAGTTGGGGAGTCTTTAGAATTGCAACGGAAAGTGGGTCAGCTTTATGCAAAATTTGATCAGAGAAATCATGTCTTCTCTGTCTTTGGATGTCATACCCCAACCTTGACGGCAGAAACGTCGAGATGTGAGGGTTAAGATCGTTCACAGCCACATAACGCTATTATTAAACCCAATTATATTAATCATAAATTTCAAATGTAACATTACAAACATAAGTCTCAAATAAGTAAAACATCATTGCATAATAAAAATATTTCAAGTCCATCCATTTATTTATCTTGGTCCATTCCTAGGAGTGAATAAGCTTCAAAGAAGGCTATCATACCTGCGCATTTCCTGAAACTGTTGGTGAGATTTCCATAGTTTTTATTACATAAGTATATAAAAGATAGCAATTCATGTTATAAATTAGTGAACAAAGTAACTAGGGATGTAAGACAGATGCACAATCAAACCTTGACAGTTTACAAGTTTTCCACATTTACAAGTTTATACGATTAGCTAAGTGTACTTGGATTAACCAAGCAGGCTTGTCAAGCCATAGATTTATGACGTCGCCAGGCTAGCAATAGTTAATTATTGTACATATAATCGTCAATACATGGTAATTACAAAGATCAACTAACCACAACATGTAAGTGAATTGCCAAGAGTTTACAAGAATCAAACGAATTTACAAGTACAATGATTATAAGGTAACATGTTTCACCCTAAAGTGTGAAAATATGAAAAAAAGGGTATAGAAATACTCACATGATCAATAAATATATGATGTATGATTAAATGGGAAATAATATTAGGCGTCGTTTTAACGTAAATCGTCACAAGACATCTAAATAGATAATTACAAGATTTAAGTTTAATAATAAGTTTAACGAATTAACGAGGTTTAGGGTTTTAAATGGATTTTGGGCTTTGTCAAATAATTATATTTTAACAAATGAAACCAGTTATGTTTCCTTGGGATCAATATATTTATATTTATATGGAATAAGAACAATATTTATAATAATTTATAAATTTATAAAGTTTAAATAACATTGTATAAAATAAACATGATTTGATCAATGATTTAAAGGCAATGTTTAAAATAAACATGATTTGAACAATATTGATCAATGATTTAACTATAACATTAACTATAAAATATTAAATAAAAATACAAAGGTATTTTATTTATATTATTATTATTATTATTATTTATTTGTTTTTTTTATAAATGAATTACAGAAAATAATCAAATGATTTTAAAATAAACAAAGTTTATATAAACAAAAATGATCTTTTATGATTTTTAGAAATTTTTAATATTTATTTTGGAGGTCAAAAAGGCCTAAAAAATGTGTGAGGCTCCCCGGGTTCGAACCCGGTACCTCCTGTAAGAGAGGGTGAGTGGGTAACCAGTAAACCAAGGCCGTGGCCGCGGTTTAACTTGGTCCCCAAATCTTAAAACCACCAAATGCAAAATCCCACCCAAATCACGTGAACCCTAGGTTAAATTGATCCCAAATTGATGCATTAATCGATACCATGGACATTGTTAACCATGGGGCTTTTGTTCCCCATGTTTAAACGAGCGTGTATGTGTAAGCAATTACCCGGTTGAAAGTGAATTTGAGATGAACACGGCGAAGAACAAGCCGCGACCAACGTACGTTCAATCGATGGGGAATTGTTGACGATAATCAAATTAACTTTATGTGAAGCTTCAAAGGGCAATCACGAATCAAATCCCTCAATAAATTTCAGGTTTTAAAGCCTGGATGATGGTGTTCGATTAGTTGCAGATTCACGGTGAAGAGGATGATCAAACTAGATATTTAGCTTTGTTTCAGACGAAATTGAGTGTTGTATTCGATTAATGATTGATAGAGGATCGTTTAGGTTAGTTTAATTAGGCTATTATGAAGTGTTAATGCTCGAACGGCTATGGAGTTTAAGATGCTTCGCTTATGCTTTCGATTAGACTAGTAACCGACGATTAAAGGTGATTAATTGATGCATTCAAGTTCGAAGTAGATCAATGAAACGATTTGAGACGGTTTGGATGTTAAACACGATCGAATTTCACGGCTTTGAGGTGGCTGGAGCTCGGCCGGAGTTTGGGCGGAGCTCCTGCCGGAATCGCGGAGTAAGGGGGGGTTGGTTTGGGTTTTTACGCAATTAGTCCCTGCAGTTTGTTTGTTATCATTTTATGTAACAAACTTCATTTTAAAGTTTCTAAAATAGCAAAACACCCCCTAACTTATCTTCTTTAAATTTTAAACCTTTTTAACTTTATTAACATTATAAATTTATTGTTATTATTATTATTTATAACTATTAATATCCTTATTATTATTATTACCATTATCTTTAGTTATTATTATCGTTATTATTCTTATAATTTGTTATTATTATTATTACTAATATTATTACTAATATTATTACTATTATTGTTATAATCATTACTATTATTGTAATTCTTATTTTTGTTATAAGCATTAGTATTGTTCAATTTATTTGCTTGTTTATTAACTTTCATACATTAAAGATTAATGACAACTATTTAATAAGCATAAACAACCCATAAGTTTCCTATTTGGCACAAAGACCCTTACAAGAATTTAACGAGCTAACTTTTAGTTAACCAAAAATATAAGATGTTACAGTCTCATCAACTTAAAAGAATTTCGTCCCAAAATTAAGAATGAACTAAGCGAACAAATAAGGGTATTTCTCCTTGATATGGTCCTCACGCTCCCAAGTGAATTCAGCTCCACACTTATTCTCCCAACGAACCTTGACAATTGGAGTAGTTGTGGTTCTAGTCTTCTTTATAATGCGATCCATAATTTCAACAGGTTTCTTAACAAAGCGCAATGACTCGTCGATCTAGATGTCTTCCAGTGGAACATGCAGACTCTCGTCAGCCAAACACTTTCTCAAATTTGAGACGTGGAATACAGGATGAACTCCACTATGGTCGGAAGGTAGTTCCAGTCTATAGGCCATTTTCCCAAACCTTTTCAGGATTTTAAATGGTCCTACAAACCTTGGAGCCAGTTTACCCTTCTTTCCAAAGCGAACAACACCTTTCCATGGTGAAACCTTTAGAAGAACCATATCACCAACTTGGAACTCCAATGGCTTGCGTCGCTTATCGGCGTAACTCTTTTGACGACTTCTAGCCACCTTAAGGTTACTTTGAATTTTGGAAACTTTGTCGGTCGTTTCTTGAATAAGTTCAGGACCAGTGATGAGATTTTCACCAATGTCAGTCCAACAAATCAGAGAACGACATTTACGACCATACAAAGCCTCGAATGGTGCCATCTTGGTACTTGAGTGATAACTATTGTTATACAAAAATTCCGCGAGCGGTAGATGCGTATCCTAATCACCACAAAAGTCAAGGACACAAAGACGTAGCAAGTCCTCGAGGTTTGAATTGTTCGTTCGGTTTGACCATCAGTTTGAGGATGATAAGCCGTACTTAAATCTAGTTAAGTACCCAAGAGTTCTTGCATCGAAGACCAAAAGTGCGAAGTGAAACGAGCGTCTCGGTTGGATATTATATGCAATGGCACGCCATGACGACTCATAATTTCGTCAGTGTAGATGCGAGCCAGTCTTGAAACTTTGTATGTGTCTCGTATTGGTATAAAGTGTGCCGTTTTGGTCAAACGGTCAATAGTCACCCATATACTATCATGACCACGAGGAGTACAAGGTAACTTGGTTATGAAATCCATGGATATATCTTCCCATTTCCACATAGGGATTTCGGGTTGTTCAAGTAAACTACTTGGTCGTTGGTGCTCGGCTTTGACCCTTGCACATGTGAGACACTTAGAAACATATGACGCTATATCTTTCTTCATTCCAGGCCACCAGTATTGACCACGCAGGTCCATGTACATCTTATCGGAGCCAGGATGAATGGAATATCGGGTTTTATGAGCTTCGTTCATAATGAAGTGTCGAAGGTTATAACGATTCGAGATCCAAAGTCGGTTCAAGAAATACCACATTCCGTTCGGTTTTGTCTCCAGTTGTGACGGAACATTAAACACCAAATCTTCATCTTTCCCTTCGTTGGTTAACGCCGCTTGTTGAGCCTCGCGAATGCATAACTCGAGATCACTATCAATCCTTATGTTTTGAAGCATGATAGTAGCCTCGTTGACATCTACATGAATCTCGGTATCAAATTCCCCTAACGTATCAAACCATTGCCTTCGATCTCGGATTTCTTGAAGCGAGACAATCTTATTGTGGACCTTGCGACTCAGCGCGTCGGCTACAACATTCACCTTTCCAGGGTGATAGCGAATGTCACAGTTGTAGTCGTTAATCAACTCAATCCAACGTCTTTGTCTCATGTTGAGATCCTTTTGGTTGAACACGTATTGGAGACTCTTATGATCGGTGTAGACTATGCATTGCATCCCGTAAAGATAGTGTCGCCAGATCTTCAAGGCGAAAACCACAACACCAAGTTCAAGATCATGGGTTGTGTAGTTCGCTTCATGAACCTTAAATTGCCTTGACGCGTATGCTATGACTTTTCCTCGTTGCATAAGAACACAACCAATACCTTGATTAGAAGCATCACAGTACATGGTGAAATCGCCATTTCCATCGGGGAGTTTTAGTATAGGAGCGTTAAACAGCTTGCGTTTCAGTGTCTCGAAAGCCTCTTCTTGTTCGGGTCCCCACTCAAAAAGTCGGTTATTTTGGGTTAGCGCCGTTAGTGGTTTAGCAATCTTTGAAAAGTTCGCTATGAACCTACGGTAATATCCTGCTAAGCCCAGAAAAGAACAAACCTCGGTTGGGGTTGTGGGAACACACCAATTTTTCACGGCTTCTATTTTAGCAGGATCAACGTGAATTCCTTGGCTATTCACCACATGCCCTAAGAATTGAACTTCTTCCAGCCAGAACTCACACTTGGAAAACTTGGCGTATAGTTGCTCCTTCTTTAAAAGTTCAAGAGCTGTCGCAAGTGCATCTCTTGATCAATTTTCATCTTGGAATAAATTAGAATGTCATCAATGAACACGATCACAAACTTATCCAAATACGGTTTAAAAACTCGATTCAAGAGATCCATGAATACGGCAGGTGCATTGGTCAAGCCAAAAGGCATAACCATGAACTCATAATGTCCATAGCGAGTACGAAAAGCGGTCTTTGGAATGTCATCATCGTGGACACGTAATTGATGATACCCAGAACGTAGATTAATCTTCAATAATTGGGTAGCTCCTTGAAGTTGATCGAATAGATCATCAATTCGAGGAAGAGGATATCGGTTCTTGATGGTAAGCTTGTTGAGTTCCCGGTAATCGATGCACATACGGAATGAACTATCTTTCTTCTTCACAAACAGCACAGGTGCACCCCATGGTGAAGAACTAAGATGAATGAAACCCTTATCGGTCAACTCTTGTAGTTGACTAGCTAGTTCTTGCATTTCGGACGGTGCAAGGCGATAAGGTGATTTAGCCACAGGGTTCGCACCTGGGATCAAATCAATCTTGAATTCAACCTCTCATACGGGAGCTAACTCCTTAAGTTCCTTGGGAAAGACTTCGGGAAAATCTCGCACGACAGGAATGTCTCTCAGTTCCTTACCCTTGGCTTTCGTATTAATTACATACGCCATGAAAGCTACGTAGTTCTTACTTAAGCACTTTCAGACCTTGATGCAGGACATAAGATTGAGTCCTTGGGATGACCTCTCCCCAAAGAATTTCAAAGTATTCCCCGACGGTAAGGGAATTTGAATGCACTTCTCGGAGCATAGAATTTTCGCGTGTTGCTTAGCTAACCAATCCATGCCGATAATAACATCAAAGCTTCCCAGTTGCATAGGGATGAGGTCGATGTGTTCGTTAAGGCTCAAGGTACAATCGCGTATTACGACATCAACAACGATCGATTTACCATCAACGACTTTGACCGTGAAGGATCTTTCCAGATTTACACGCGGCTTAGAAAGTATACGCTCGAACTCCAAGGACACGAAACTCTTATTCGCACTCGAATCAAACAATATGAAAGCATAATGACTATTTACAAGATACATACCTATTTGGTGATACCCTATTATTGGTATAATGCACACAGGTAGGATTTTTACAAGACAAAGAACGATTAAAAAGAAATCTAACGACGAACCATTCACCACGTCGTTGTTAGCTTGAGTGTAACACCTGGAAAATTTTCTAATCGAGTCAAGTGATAGTGATGGGCTCGGATGAAAACCATTTAATACATATAAAATGGTCGCGGGTATTACACCGAGTTAACCCTTCGGGTCACGAGTTTAACGAGTTTGGGGTCCCGGGAACGCCTGGCATATAAATAGATGGATCAGCTGAGCAACTCTCATTTTCACTCAAACGCCCATTCTAGAGAGAGAAAGTGTAGAGAGAGAAAGTGCTGGATTG
>BJCO01002401.1:0-13697 GCA_018326465.1 Flaveria floridana
GTTTCAAGTCGGTGACGATGAAACTGTGTTCATCTGAGACATGTACATGTTGTATGTTGTTGTACATTTTGAATTTAGTATAGCGTCGGGCTATGATGATATTCAAAAATTGGTTTCGGGTTGCTTTGGCGTGGCTTCCGTTTACGGTTAGCAGCCATAACTAAAATCCGGTTCTGAGCCCCATTCATCACATGCTGCATTCGGAAAAATGAATCGGTGCTTTGTTTCAAGTCGGTGATGATGAAACTGTCTTCATCTGAGACATGTACATGTTGTATGTTGGTGTACATTTTGAATTTAGTATAGTGTCGGGCTATGATGATATTCAAAAAATGGTTTCGGATTGCTTTGGCGTGGCTACCGTTTACGGTTAACAGTCATAACTGAAAGTGTTAGCTTGTGGCTATGATGACAGAGTTCTGAGCCTCCGTTTAGCCCGTCTTTATGACGTGCAACGCGCGTATGGGGACCAAACTAGTTAGATTTAATTATAAATATCATCCCGTGAACATGAACATTGTATAAATTAGACTGTTCAAATAGATTGATTCTCGAAACTCGTTCGAACAAAGCTTGAAAAATTGCTTGTTTGATTTTGGTTTGGTTGTAAACAAGCCGAGCGGCTCGGTTCGGGTTGTAAACGAGCCGAGTGGCTCGGTTCGGGTTGTAAACGAACCGAGCACGAGCAAAGGTAAGCTCGCTCACTGCTCCCTCGGTTTTGCTAAAATTATTTATATATATATATATGTAATGTGTTAGTTTATTTATTTAGGGTTTATGGCATTACCATTTTAATTTTTTACCACTTTTACTGCAGGTCCTTTTTAATTTTTCTAAACATTATTTTTTGGATGGTCAAAGAAGAAAAGTTTAGTTTAGTGAAAGTGAAAATGATCGCAATGGGGTGGTGGACGTGTGTTCTAGTGATTTATTCGAGTTTGAGGTAAAACTTTATTTGTCTTAAAGAATTCTGTTTAATTGAACTATTTTGTATGTTTTCTTTTGTTATATTGTTGAATTTGAGTTGGAACTTGGAAATCTTGAATGAATAATTAATTTTGTACTAAATTGTAATTTAAAACCGAACAGAACCGAGCGCTCGGTTATAAACTGAACCGAGTTCGAGCCAGCATTTTTCGCTCGATTTCTTAAATACGAACCGGACCAAGCGACTCGGTTTGTAAACGAACCGAGTTTGAGCGAGCCTTTGTTCGGTTCGGTTCATCTACAACCTTAGTACAAATATTTTGGGCATTCAAGATTATTTTCTTTATTCCATGTTTTTTAGTTATTGGCTCGCATCGCTGAAGTGATGTTGTGAGGAATGAGACTTCACAAGTTGTTTATTTCAATTTGTTTAGGCAAAACTTATAATTTTAACTTGAAAATGAGAGTCTTAACGGTCATACCTAGGTTTCACAATAAGGTGGTGTTCGGTTCGTGTAATTTGTTGTAATTGGAATTGGAATTAAAATTGGAACTGAAATTTGAAGAAATTGTATTTGGAATTCAATATTTTTCAAATTTGGAATTCAAAAGAATTGGAGTCTATAAAAAGAATTTAAATTCTAAATTCATTTTTAGTGACAAAACACTTATAAAGAAATTGGAATTTATTGCTCATTGCAAACCGCCACCACCTTAACGACCACCGATTATCGCCGCTACATAACATCGACTGCCGCCGCGTCAGCGCCAACAATCGGCCGCGACCACAAACTGCGCCCGTTGCCAAAAACCGACTGTACCCCACTTCCGCCACCAACAAAAAACGCCCGCCGTCGAGACACGGCTCGACAACGGTGGTCAGTGACAGTTGACGTTTAGGGGTGGCGGTGGTCGGTGGTCGGGGTAAACAGTGGGCAGTAGTGGTTGGCATGGGGTTGTGCGACGTCGGTGGGCGGCGACGGTTAGGGTCGTCGACGGTTGGGGGCGGTGGCGGTCAGGGTCGGCGGCGATTAGCGGTCGGGGTGGATGGCGGGCGGGGTCGGGGGCAGCGGCAGCATCTGCAGTCAAGGGCGTCGGCGATCGGTTAGCGGTGGGCGAAGGTGGTAGATGACGGTTGGAGGCGACATTCGACGCTCAGGGGCGTCAGCGGTCAAGATCGGCCGGGGGCGGTAGTCAGCGGTCGGGATCGTCGATAGTGTCGGTTGGCAGTGGGCGGGGTGGTAGGTGGCGGTGGGCGGGGTGGTAGGTGGCGGTTGGTGGTGGAGGCGGGGTCAATGGAATTTAAAATCCTTTAATATTTGGAAGGATTTTGAAATCCTTCATTGGATAGAATTTGAGGGAATTAATTACAATTTCAATTGTAATTTCTTTCTCAACCAAACACGTTAAAAATGGAATTCAAATTTCAATTCAAACAAATTGCTACCATCCAAACACAATGAATAATGAAATTCATGTTCTAATCCCATTGAATTTCTGCATACCAAACGTCCCTTACGAGTGACATAAGTTGGATTTCCAAATCATAAATAGAACAAATATAAACATAGATATATATAAACATTAACACAATGGAAGTCTTACTTTTCACTTCTTATATCTGTTCATGATGCTTTGACATAACAATATCAAATTTTAGCTATGCCAAACTTCATCTCTTTCAAACAGACCATCGATGCCTCCTATTCTTTCTTCTTTTGTTCAAGACGCCACAAACTCTCCTGGAATGTACGTAAAAATGGGTCAACTTAAGTTGTGAGTTCTTAGTTTATCATGTTCAAATTATACATACACGAATAAAAATGTTTGGAAATGATCAACTGTGACAAAAAAAAATCATTTATAAGTCGAATATCACAATCATCTCACATGAGTTTTCGGTTTACAGTGAAGAAAACTAATATTGAAAGTAAAATTGATTATCCATGCATCATTGTTAAATAAACCAACTCTAAAATAAACATAAAATCTAAAGAAAATTTTAGTTATACCCTCACTGACTCTTTGTATTCGTTATCCCAGCCTCCAGATTTTCCTTCAATATTAATGGGTCATTCTCACGTTTTCACTTTAGGCTTGACATATCAAGTTATTTATAATTTGCTAATTATATTTTAAGAGGTTGGATTTGATAAGACGTGCGCCAAAACGTACATAAAATAAGCATTTAACAACCGTATATTAAAAATTTAAGAAAAAATTATGTTTTAAAAATTATAAAAGTAAAATAAAATTTGTTCTCCTATTATCTATCTACATAATAGCAAAGTCTTGGCTACATGGACTTTTTGGTTTTTGTGTTTTAGCCATAAAAGTTTTGTGATTTTTATATTTGGTCCTTTTTTATTTTTATGTTATTTTAGTAATTAATTTTTTTTGACTTTTGTGTTTTAGACATAAAATTTAGTGGTTTTTATATTTGGTCCTTTTTGATTTTCATGTTATTATAGTAATTAAAAATTATTCTTAATACTTATTTATATAAATTGCATTATAAAATATGTATGTTAATTCGACACGTTTGTTAAGTTTATTATGTTATGTTGACATTATTTCTTTCTTTCATTTGCTTGATGTCTTCGAGTTAAAAGTCGAAATGATAGCCGTTAGTATGTTTTTTGTATTTGGGTTTTTGTATTCAAATTCGTAGTGCACTTACCCGCGTATGTCGTAGTGCACTTACCAGCGCATCGCGCGCGGGCTCATTTCTAGTATATTTAAAAACAAAGTGAAGGAATAGTTGTTTCTTATGGTTTTGACATTAGCCATCCCGTATTGTATATTTCAATGTAATTTGCCCCCCTTTTGTCGCCTTAATAAAACACAAAGACATGACTTCGCTGCTACGATGGGTTTTGAGGGTGGCAATGGTGGTCTTTAGGTGGTGCCTCCCTTCCTACCAATGGGTCGACTGACGTCGCCGCTACGAGGACGTGAGACAGCTTCTGACGATATGCCGATGGTTGGATTCGGCGCCAGTCGCCTGTGGCGGACTACAGTGGCACCGTTGAAGGTTCCGTTCTGGGGTCGTTTCCTAATTAAGGTGGTGGTCAGGTCTGCCGCTTGCGCCCGTGTCCAATGGCTCTTCCGATCTCTCTGACCGTCTTCTCTTTGCATAGTTTCACCTTTTAGGGTTTATGCCGGTGGTGTTCTCAGGAGGGATGGAACAACGTTGCAGCAGCTGTCCTAGCGTGGTGCCGTAGTGGCAAGGCTGATTGTCATGAGTCCAGCAGGCCCACCAACGCATAGCAGTCCAATCAATGAAGATCCAGCCCAACCGAGGAGAAGTAACCGTGAGCATGTCCAGCCAAAGAAATTTGGTGATTATGTGATGAAGGCCATGTCAGCAATTGTCTAACAGAATTCTGTTAGAGTGAGAGAGGCTATTTAAAGTAAATTATGTCTAGATCATAGGCAGGCAATTGTTAATCTCCTGATCCTATCTTTCTCATCTCCTTCTTGTTCTCTCTGTTTTTCCCACCCCCATTTCTCTGGTTAATACAAGCTATCTGATTGCCTTTATTGTTATTAATTTGATCATTACAATTTGGTGCTTTCATTGAACATCTGCACTGATGGCAGATGGAAACCAATTGCGTGTGTTAGATGATGCTGTCAAAACGGTTCAGGAGGAGCAGAAAGGGTTGAGGCAGGATATCGATGATCTCATCGCTGCAATTGGTAATCAACAGAAATCCATTAACGAATTGATTCTTCGACTTGATTCTACATCCAAAATCGGTGATGACGGCAAACCTCGTGATGGAGGGTTTTCAGTGTTGGGTCGCCACAAACCAGCTCCGGTTTATCTTCCTCGTTTCGCCGGCACTAACCCTGAACGATGGATTGCTCAAGCGACCAGGTATTTTACCTTCTATGCAATTCCGAATGCTGATCGTTTGACGATTGCTTCCTTTAATTTAGATGATGAAGCGGCCGATTGGTACGATTGGCTGCACTGACACCACTGTCTCTCTTCTTGGGATGCTTTCACTGAAGCGTTAACCAAACGATTTCGTTCCGCCGATCTGGAATCCCCGGAGGTTTTATTGGCGAAATTACAACAGACCACCACGGTGGCGGATTAAAGAGCACGCTTTGAAGCCATCGGCAACCGTACAATGGCATTGCCGGAGGAGTTTTTGGTGAGTTGTTTTATCTCGGGTTTAAGATCTGATCTGAAACAATCTGTTCTCTTCCATCAGCCCACTACGTTGGATGATGCTATGGATAAGGCCCAGCTACATGAAAACAGGGTCCAATTTGAAAAGGGTGTGGGCCGGGTTTCCTTGGGCTGGGTTTCCTTGGGCTCTTCGACGCCTTTGTTACCCACCCCCAAAAGCAGCCCAGTAGAAGCATTGCCTAAAACCAGTGTCTCCTCTTCTTCATTGGCAAAAGTAGGGTTTCGCCACTTGACACCTGCTGAAATTTCATAAAAAAAGGCGTTGGGTCTCTGCTATCGTTGCGACGAGAAACACTCTTGGGACCACAAATGTAAAGCAACCCCCCAACTTCTCTTCTTTAATGACAATGCACCCGACCCAGGGGGGACCTCTGAGCCCTTGACTCAAGAACAATCTGACGCTGTTCTAGCTTCCCAATTACAGGAGCAGGAAATCGCTGCCCTGTCGGCAATCTCGTACAACGCGTTGTCGGGTGGTTGTTCTTCTACTACGTTGTGCTTCACCGGCTCGGTCCAAGGTAAGTCCGTCCAAGTCCTTTTAGACGGGGGAAGTACCCACTGTTTTGTCCAATCACGTATTGCCCAATTTCTTAATTGCACCATTGAAGCTATTTCCCCTTTTTCGGTTCTCGTGGGAAGTGGTAAACGTTTACCGTGTTCAGGCTTAGCTAAACAGGTGGAATTAGTAATTCAAGACCAACCGATTGTGGCTGATTTTTATGTCCTTCCATTGTAAGGGTGGGATATGGTTTTGGGTGTTTCATGTCTTGCTACCCTTGGGCCAGTCGTCACTGATTATTCGAAATCCATTTTCGAATTTACTCTCCACTCTAAAAGGATTACATGGCAAGGTGACACTACACCATCGGCTCAACTCATCCAGTTCAATGGTTTTCGCCAACTCATTCATTCTAACAGCATAAGACAATTGTTCCATTTGTCCTTGGTTCCATCAGAATCTCCAACACCAAACTATCACCCGGATATGCAAGCCATTTTAAATGACTTTTTGGATGTATTTACAGCTCCTCATGGGTTACCTCCAGTCCGCTCTCACGATCATCAAATTGAATTACTACCATCTAAAGGACCCGTTTTGGTGCGGCCGTATCACTATCCCCACTTTCAGAATCAAGAGATTGAGCGGTTGGTTAAAGACATGTTAAATCAAGGGATCATTTGGGCAAGTACAAGTGCGTTTTCGTCTCCTGATATTTTGGTTCGAAAGAAAGACGGTACATGGCGGTTTTGTGTGGACTATCGCGCCTTAAATTCTATTACAGTTCGTGACCGCTTTCCGATCCCGTCTATCGACGAGTTGTTTGATGAATTACATGATGCTTGCTATTTTTCCAAGCTTGATTTATTTGGCAGGGTATCATCAGATACGTCTTGCCGAGGCGGATGCAATGAAAACCGCCTTTCGGACACATGATGGGCACTATGAATTTCTTGTTATGCCCTTCGGGCTCACAAATGCACCCTCAACATTTCAACGGCTAATGAATGATATCTTTCGACCGTTTCTTCGACAATTTATCTTGGTCTTTTTCGATGATATTTTGATCTATAGTAAATCTTGGGAAGATCATTTACACCTTCGGGTCACCTTACAATTTCTTCGTTCATACCAACTGGTAGCCAAGTTAACAAAATGCACATTTGGTCAGTCCCAAGTGGGCTATCTGGGACACGTTATTTCGGTTCAAGGAGTTGCGGTGGATCCCGACAAAATTAGTACCATTCAAAACTGACCGATCCCTAAGACAATCAAGGATGTTCGTAGCTTCTTTGGATTTACGGGTTACTACCGCCGTTTTATAAAAATTTATGCTTCTATCGCCGGGCCCTTGACGGATCTCTTACGAAAAGACTATTTCATGTGGAATTCTACTACCTTAGAGGCTTTTCAACATCTCAAAACTCTCCTTAGTTCAACCCCCATACTTTGTTTACCGGACTTTTCGAAGCCATTCACTATCGAGACGGATGCCTCGGGTACCGGTGTCGGGGCTGTTTTATCCCAAAAAAACACCACTTAGCCTATTTTAGTAAGAAACTATGCCCTCGTATGCAACAAGCATCTAGTTACCATAGTGAGATGTATGCAATCACCCAAGCTATCACCAAATGGCGCCAATACTTGTTGGGTCATAAATTCACTATCGTGATCGATCAACAATCTTTGAAACGACTCCAGGATCACGTTATTCAAACCCCAGAACAGCAGAAATGGTTGGGGAAACTGTTGGGGTACGATTTTGACATCCTTTATCAACCCGGGACCTTAAACAGCGCTGCCGATGCTCTCTCTCGTGTTCCAGCTGGTCATCTTATGGCTATTTCAGCGCCTTTTCCTACTTTTTTACATGATCTTTCTGTTGTGGCTTCTTCCGACCCCGAGTTCACTACTCTCCGGCAAGAATATGCAGCTGACCCTCACAAATTTCCGGACTACAGGCTGCGAGATGGCTTCTTGCTTTATAAGGGTCGTTTTTACATCCCTAATAATGCTGCTATTCGCCAACAATTGCTGACTAAATTCCACTCGACACCGTTGGGCGGTCATTCCGGGGTCACCCGCACCTACCAACGGCTATCTTCAACATTTTATTGGAAATGAATGCGTGACGATGTTAAACAGTTTGTTGCCCACTGTCAGGTATGCCAGCAAACCAAACCGTCCTTTTTAGCTCCAGGTGGCTTATTACAACCACTACCCATTCCAGAGGCTGTTTTTGAAGACATCGCCATGGATTTTGTCATATGCTTACAGTTGTCACACGGTAAAACCGTTATTATAGTGGTGGTTGACCGTTTGTCGAAGTATGGTCACTTCATAGCTTTACCTTCCTCCTTTACTAGCATCACTGTTGCTACTACTTTTATCAACGAAATAGTCCGTTTGCATGGGGTGCCGTTATCCATCGTTACTGATCGAGATCCACGGCTTGTGACCGATTTTTGGAAAGAATTACATCGGCTTAATGGTACCACTCTCAAGTTTAGCTCGACTTACCACCCGCAAACGGACGGGCAGTCCGAAGCACTTAATCGTTGCCTTGAAATGTACCTTCGCTGTTACGTGGCGGAGCACCCAACGAATTGGCTTCAGTATTTACCTTGGTACTTCTGAAACTTTAAAAAAAATTTAATTAAATAATAAGAAACTTTAAAACAAGAAACTTTGAATGAATTAATGATCACACATGAATAAAGCAAGAAACTTTAAAACAAATTTAATTAAATAATAAAAAACAATTACTTTCAGGTTTCTAATTTTGCAAGATCAACAATTGGTACTTCTAAATTAGGGTTCGTAAGAAATAATTTTTAAAGATCTTAACTTTTGATCAAAGTGATAAAAAAGAAAAAAACTTTTAAGATTCGTTCATTCACAATGCTCGTAATTTACCTATATCAAATTGTCTACTTTTTAATGAGCTCAAGATGTAAGGAAACTGAAAACTAATAATTAAGCAAATAACTTTATTTATAAGTAAATTGTTTAAATCAACCAAAACATAATATTTCATTCAATAATTCAACATTCATTACAGAAACCTAATCAAACATACCAATTGTCTCCCTTTACAAGAATTGTACTCCCGAAAGCAATCAAAGAAGAACTAGCCACTTTTCATCTTCAATAAATCTTTAATCTTTCTTCCAATGATGATCAATGATGATATGGAGGATGTTAGGAAGCTTGAAAGCACCAAAAATCTCCTAGAATTTGCTAGATTTTGTGTAGGGGAAGATGTCCTTTGACTTGGGTTTGATGTAGCTTAAATAAACTTTAAGATCCATAAAATTAGAAAGTTTGTTAGGGACCGGCATATCGTACACTCACCGTGGGCATATCATAAGCCCATATCAGCCTCCATACGCCCATCTTTATGTTATTTTGTCTAAATACGACAGTTTATATGCCCGCTTGGGCTCCGATTTCCATCCCGCTTCTTCCATACTCTTCATGTTTCAACAAAATTAGTTTCGGTTTCCCATTTTGCATCTTTTGGTAACTGCCCATTTGGTCCTCGTGGTTTCATCCTTTGCTTTATTCACCTTAAAATAAGCTTCCTTAAGCTCCAATTCCCTACACATCAAAACAAACTCAAAGTAACTTCGTTCCAATCATAAACTCAATGTAAATTGCATATTTAAACAATTTTAATCCATGAATATCGATGCGCGATCACATCCCCACACTTATTCTTTTCTTATCCCTAAGCAAAGTATTTAAATTATTTTTAAAACCTTTTATTACACAAAAAATTTCTAGTTACTTACCAAAACTTCATTTGGTTCACGATCATACCCAATTTATCTACTTTTCAAACACATTATATTTTGTTCTTTCAAACAAAATCCTCATTCCTCATTTCTCCTTTTATTTGATCAAACCTAACAAGCTTTCATGTTTCGCTTATACATATAATTACACCTTTTCTCACAATCCCCTAAATCATACATTAATCAAAAGGATTATTTTTTAATCGGGTTTTTATTAGGCTTATGTTAAGGTAGGATTTAAGTATGAAATGGTTAAAAAGGTGATGAAATCCCAAAATTGGTTAAAACTTTCTTATTTGAAGGTATTTTGTTTCATAACAATACATTTTGTATTTTCAGGCAAACATTAGCCTATCTTTTGATATTTCATTTTTTCACGAGGAAAACATTGGCCTTAATTTGATTTCTCGACCTTTCAAACGATACAACCTCTTTTCCGCCTATATTTTCATATAATTTGAAAATGTCCTTATCGATTTACCGAAGAACGAGGCTTTGGCACTTTGGCCACTTGTTAAGCACTTAATGAGCTTTTCTAATCTGAATTTCATCAAAAACAAAATTGAATAGGAAAAGAGGCTTTATTTTTCACTTTTTTGATCATTTATATCATTGGGTCATTTTTCAGCTTTTCTTTGGTTCCTAACGGGTCATCTTGGGTATGATCTAGAAAATAAAAATAAAAGTAACCTTTTTCACATCCTAAGGATAATTCCTAATGCCTTTATCATCTTGATGTATAATTCAGCTTCTTGCTTGAAAACATTTCATATTGATTAAACTTTCTAATCGGGAATATAATGTAATTCATACATAAAAGCTTTACTATCTAGCTTATTACCTATGGTTAGACCAATCTCAAATTTAAAGGTTTTTCTCAACAAACACAATAATGAATCTAACCATGACCAAAAACCACAAACCTTGTTTTAGAATGTAATTAGTAAATGGGTTATGTTAAAAAGTTTGAAACTTTTTATGTTTTACTTTTTTTGGGACCTTTATTATCAAAATAAATTTAATTTTCTTTAAAATTTTTCTAATTATTCCCCCATCCCCACACTTAGGAAACATTTGTCCTAAAATGTATGATAATACTCATGGCATCCATTGAAATCATCCAATCCATCCATCCCCCCGTTCAACCATGCTTTGTTCCGATACACCTAAGTGAGGTTAAAACATACCTGTGATGTCCTAATGCTTCCCCATACTTGATTTGTGTCATAGTGAAAACTAACCAAACATTAAACATCTAAAAGAAATAAACTAAGGAAAAAAAAAATCCTAACTCACTTTCTTAGGAATCACAGTTACATTTAGCGTCAAGCAGTTTAAACCCTTCGGTAGGCCCGAGTGGACAAGTTGTAGTCGTGAGGGTTTATATTAAACACACCAAAAAAGTTCTTGGGTTGCCTCCCGCAAGCGCTAAGTTTTAGGTGTTCAGCCAGACCTTACCTGAGACCACTTATGGTGGTTGTATTGAGTGCTTTTCTCTAAATTTCTCTTTAGAGAACTGCTTCTCCTTGCTTGATTGATTCTCTTGTTCGCTCTCGTATTGGTCAAACATCTCTGTTTTGACCCTTGAATTCTCCTCATCCGGTGGTTTACTCATCTTAACCTTTCATCTCGGATTTTCTTTCCTTAGTGGCTTACCGTTCAAACACTCCTCCTTTTCCAGATTTTTGAGCTCAAACCTATAAGGTTCTAAATCATTTTCCTTGGTGATGTCCTTGCTTATATGTGAGATGTAAGGAGGAGCACACCCGTTAGTAACATTTATTATAGAACAATCATTACTAACCATATACGTAATTGATTTTGAAACCACATTAAAGAATAACTTACAGTTTTCAAATGCCATGTAGATTATTTCATCTCGGTAGTTGATTTTCATTTTGGCTGTTGTCAAGAATGGTCAACCTAAAATTACTTTTGGTTGCTCATTCGTCCTTACAGGTGCATAATCAAGCACCATAAAATCCACCGGGTAGTAGAACTCTCCTAATTTGATTATCACATCCTTAACCATTCCATGGGGTTGTTTCCATATTAAATAAGCAAGCACCACTGTTTTGTCAGTTTTATGTAATGGGCCAAAGTCATATTGGTCATACAAACTTCCCAGAAGGATGCTAACTATCACACCCTCAAAATCCGCTAACGGGGTTTTACCATCAGGCGTGTGACACACCAGGATCTCAGATAGCACCAGTTACACCAGAATCATTAATTGTAAAACATCATATTAAGAAATCAGACTTTTAAATCAACCATAAGTGTTTCATGATTGCGGAAGCGTTTCGAAAATAGTAAGTCAACAATTCAACAGGTCAACATGCGTTTAAGAAAATAAAACGATTGAGTTGTGATGTATGCCATGAATGCATCCCTAGCCGAGTTCTTAACCTTGTGCGTTCCTGTGACTTGAGAAAACTTGCTAAAGTGTGTCAACATAAAATTGGTGAGTACACAGTTTTAATCAACAAATAATGTGTCAGAAAGAGTTTTATATGGTTTAGTATATAAAGCATATCGATAAATAGCTAGCCTATAAACAAGTTACTTAGTGTTTCAAACCGAAGTTGTTTGTGTGTGTTTTATGCCTTTCCACCACATCTATCATAGACTGTGGTAATCGTTAGGTCAATTACGCACCCGCTTGACCTAATCAAGCTAGCGCGACTAGCCTGAGCGGGGTTTGTCAAACCCAGTAGTACTACTTAGAATTACCAAGACTCTAAGTCTTATGATCAATCCATAAACAAGAACTACATGCGTAGAGAGCATAATCACTCTATTGCAACTTTTAAAGGTCTGACACATTGTAGATGAATATTATTTCACAATCACTAAAATGATAGAAAGAGCAATGTCTCATAGAGACTAGGACTAATGCCATAATACGAATCTCATTAAGGCTCGAGGTAGATGAGAACTTTCATACAAGTAGGATTGAAGGATTTGTTTCCATATCAATTATAAAGTTTTATGATAATCAAGACTCTCATGTCCCAAAGTATAGAACTGAAAATTTATGCCGACTATGACATTCTGTTATCACACGACAGAGTTCGCCAGACTTCTTATGCACGACAAATTACAATTACCTGTGCACCCGTGATTATAATTTGCTTTGCATGGTAATCCCTGGTTCTTCCCATCCGAGCTAACATACCTTGTCAAATACCGAGTGTTATCAATGAGAGGCATCAAAGATATAGTTATTAAACCAAAGATCAATTAACCAAGGTTGTACAAAGGATTCATTTATGAAAACAACAGGGAATCAGAACGATCTGTTCTTTTCCCTTAGATTTAGCATAAGAAGATGAAAACACCATCCCTGTAATCAAATGCTCACAGGAATACGCCAAAGCAGACAGTTCTTAAGCAAGTAAAACAAGCGAGTATAACTTAATAATCTACGTGTGTGTAACTAATGCAAATCTAGCTATTGTCTAAAATGTAATGCATGTGAATGCTCATTTTAGTTCGCTATAACTGGGGCTCTGATACCAATCTGTCACACCCTCAAACTCCGCTAACGGGGTTTTACCGTCAGGCATGTGACACACCAGGATCTCAAATAGCCCCAGTTACACCGAAATTAATAATTGCAAAATATCATATTAATAAATCAGAGTTTTGAATCAACCATAAATGTTTAATACTTGCGGAAGCGTTTTAAAAATAGTAAGTCAACAATTTAACAAAGTCAACATGCGTTTAAACCACAAAGCAATGAATGTTTAATAAAATAAACCGATTGAATGATAAAGTATGCTATGAGTGCATCCATAGCTGAATTCCTAACCTTGTGCGTTTATGTGACATGAGAAAACATGCTAAAGAGTGTCAACATAAAGTTGATGAGTCCACAGGTTTAAATAACAAGTAATATGTCAGAAAGCGTTTCATATGGTTTAGTATATAAAACATATCGATAGGTAGCTAGCCTATAAACAATTACTTATTGTTTCAAACCGAAGCTGACTATGTGTGTTTTATGACTTTCCACCACGTCTATCATAGAACGTGGCAAGTGTTTAGGTTAATTATGCACCCGTTCGACCTCTAATCAAGCTAGCGCGATTAGCCCGGGCGGGGTTTGTCAAAGCCAGTAGTACAACTCAGAATTACCTAGCTAATCCCATTACTAACGGTTTGATACTGTAAGGACTATCAAATATGTCTACACTAACGTAACAGACGATATCAATAATACTGACAACCATAACAAAAATAGTGTTTGCATGTTTTCTCCCCC
>BJCO01002402.1:0-13084 GCA_018326465.1 Flaveria floridana
AGACATAGTTCTGAATCATTAAAGGTTCAAGAATGTGTTTAACTAAGTATTCTGATTCAGTCGCACGACTGGACCATGCGAATAGGCCAATCGCACGACTGAACCGGGTGATTGAGTCAATCACATGATCGAGTCATAAGACTGACTCAGTCGTACGAATGAATCAATCGTATGTCTCAGTCGCACGACTGAGCCAGTCGCTTGGCTCAGTCGTACGAATGAAAGCTGTAACCTATAAATACCACTTAATTTGTGGAAAAACATGAGACTTCGATAATCCTCAACCCTAGCCATCCCAGATCGGACAAAGCGTCCGTTCTAACTTCATAGAGCGTTCCTGATCATCGCTAATCAATTCTTAACGGTTTCTAATCGTTAGTTTTGATCTGGTTTACGTACTCCTTGATTGGATCGCCAATCAAATAGAATTCCGCGCTATTTGATTCGGTTTTACGTTGAATCTGTTAGTACTCCATCGTACACGGTCCTAACAAGGCAAACATGATGAGGTTGAGTAGCGTCAACAAAGCCAAGTAGCTGAGAGATATAAACAGTCTTCGATAAGTCACCATGAAGAAAGGTGTTGTTCGCATCAACTTGTCGAATGCTCCATCCTCTGGAAAAGGCAATAGATAAAACAAGAATAATATTAGTAGGTTTAACAACAGGGCTAAAAGTCTTAGAATAATCAATCCCCTCAGTCTAATGAACGCCCTTAGCAACAAGACGGGCATTATAATGACTAACTAAACCATAAGGATTATGATTAATCATGTAAACCCACTTACATCCAACAATATTGGAAGAAGCAGGAGGAACAACAAGATCCCACATATGGTTAGAATTCAATGCATCAATGCATAGCATCCCACCAAACAGAATAATACTCCGCCTGAGAAAAAGTAGAAGGCTCGATAGTAGGAGTAGGAGTCGTATAAAAAAGAACATGATCTGGGAACTATCTAGGCTGACGAATATGGTCATGAGAATGAGTAACCATAGGATGAGAAGGACGAGAAGGAGAAGAGGATGAAATAGGGGAAGGTTAAGAGGATACGGGAGAAGGTGAAGAGGTAGGAACAGAACTAAGAGAGACAGAATATGATGGAGGAGGAATGGAGAGGTCAGATAAATAGGAGAAGTCAGATAAATGGGATGAATCGGAGGAAGTGCTAGAAGAAGGAGAAGCAGGAATATTCCAAAGAGCATACCCAACAAAAATGCATGGAATAGATCTAGGTGATAGTTTATCCATATCACCAAGAAATGGATAGAATAATCACCCAAAGGAACGAAGAAAAGAATAATCAAGAGAAGTGCCAAATAAGACCTCATAATGTGTGGAGTGATGAAGAACCAGCATGGGTAGTCGGTTAATAAGAAAAGTTGCAGTGGCATATGCATCATACCAAAATTTCTTTGGTAGAGAAGTATGAAATAATAAAGCACGAGCAACCTCAGACAAATGACGATTCTTGCGTTCAGTCACCCTCTTATATTGGGGTGTATGAGGGAAAGAAATACAATGCGCAATACGAGCCTAGGCAGAATAGTGAGCCGTAACACCATGAATCAACTCAGGTGCACTATCACTCTAAAGATGTTTGATAGTGCAAGAAAATAGATTTTCAACAAAAGGTCAACAATGATGAAAACAATCAACAGCCTAAGAACGATAAGTCAACGGATAAATCCAGTTAAAGCGACTAAAATCATCAATAAATGTAATAAAGTAATGATACCCAAAACGAAACATAACTTGGGAAGGACCCCATATATCATAATGAATCACATACAATGGAACAGTGGAATGTGATGTAATAGAGTGAAAAGCTAATCTACTAGATTTAAAAATAGAACATGAGTTATATGGTTTATTTAAAGAATAAGGAGACAATGATAAAGATGTAAGCGTAGACAGTACAATTTAGAAGGATGTCCAAAATGAGAATGCCAAAGCTCATGAGAGGTTGAAAATGAAGCACTGAGAGAATACAGTTGATGAGGACTAGCTCGCATGTGGTGGAGGTGCTGCCCGCCATGAGTCTATATAGAAAAAGAAAAATATAAGAATAAAACAGATATAGGATGGTCAATCATAAGTTGTGTGATTGATATCAAGTTCTTGGCGAGGGCAGGAACAACAAGAACATATCAAAGCAACAAAAAGCATCAAGACAAGTGTAGATAAGAAAAACCAATATGAGATATATAGAGAGATGTACCATCACCAATCAGAATTAGTATACAGAACAGTACTATATACAATAGTAGGATTAGATGACGTATGAGCAGTAGCCCCAGAATCAGAAATCCATGACTCGACAGTCTGACACGTATGCGAAAGATCAACATCAAGACCAAAGTGTATTGAGGCATTAGTGGTAGCCCAAGACTAAAAATGACTAGGCCCAAAATAAAATCCATAACCAGATCCAAAATGGGGAGATGTAGGCCCAAAACTTGAGCTAGAAAAATTTATCCAGAACTAGTGAGCGGCCAATGGAAATCTGGCGAAGAGCCTAAAATACTAGCACCAGGACCAACAATAGGTAATCCAATGCTAGGTAGACTAGTCGGCCTAAAAGAATAAGCTGATGAAGCTCCTGCACCAAAGTGATGACCTCGATCACTGTTGTTGGGATGAACAATAGCAAAGTTAGTAGTGAATCGACCTGGGGACTGCCATTGCACACCGTCGTTATTACCAATGCAGCCATGACTACCACTGGAATGGCCGCCACCACTTCAAGACTGATTTCCGCGCAAAGGTACGCCACACGATCGACCACCAGCAACATTGATGTGTGAGGATTCGGGAGATGTATATCAAAAATAGCAATTGGATGCTTTGTGACTAGATTTGGCACAGATTTAATAAGTAATTGTTTTTAGGGAGTTATCATGAGGTAGATTTAGAGTAGTAGCTGATGATTTATGTAGGTTGGACTCACCGGCATGTCGGTGTTTTGCTTTATATGTATTTTGTCTTTTAGTAGTTTAGCCAACCTACGGGCGAATCTATAGATTTGCCCGGAAGCTTTAGTCTTTTGAGTCCAGTGTCTGTATAGAGTTGGTACCGGGCGAACCTAGTTTGGTGCCCGGCGAATGTGCAAGCTATAGCCTCTGCACTATATATTGTAATCTTTTCTCATTTGAATTAAAGTTTTGAAACTTTTATCAAACACTATTATGTGTGTGTGAGGGTTGAGGTGCTAGGAGCTCATTGTCATCATCTTTGTAGCTTTATTACCTCATTGAGTATGTTTTGATCTTAATATTGTTTATCAAGTGTGTATTAATCATGGATCATTGATTATCAGTGGGATTTGTTGTTGTTTATCAATTATTGCACTGTTTTAGTGATCATTATGGACCAACAATATGGTATCAGAGCCATAGTGCTCTTGATTGTTTGAGTTTTTTTTAGGTTTTTGGTGCAAAACATTGTTTGATCTATTCGTACTTGTGTATTGTGTTTCTGAAATGGAAATTGCTTGGGGATTGTGAGTTTTAGTTGTAGGAAGCGGTATAAACAGAACGGTTTGAAAATTGGTTGTGTTTTGAGGATGTTCTAATTGATTTCGTGTTCGGAAAGGTTTCTATGTATCCATCGAACCTATTCATTCGTTGAGCGAATCTGCTCATTCATACAGTGAATCTAAGCTTACACTGAACCTAATCTTTGAACGAAAGTTCTGATGCGCCGAGCGAACCTGCTCAGCGAATCTGTGTTTTCGTGCACTCGGCGAGCGAACCTGCTGCCCGACTGCCGAGCGAACCTGCGTAGATTCTCTCGGGCGAATCTATCAGCGAATCTGTTATTTTTCAGCGAATCTAAATTTTGATTAAAATAGTGACCACAACAAACATGAATGTGACTGATATGGAGAGTGTTCAACTAAATAGGCCACCAAGACTTGTGAACGCTGAAAATTTTGAGGACTGGAAATGATGTTTGAAGCCTTTTTCTTCTATACAGATCATAGTCAGTGGGAATCAATTGTGATTGGGCCTCAAAGACCAACAACCACTATTGGAGCTGTTACTTCACCAAACAATGATCAAAGTACTTACACTGAGACTGATATCAAGTTACTTGATCGGGACAAGAAGGCTCTTGGAGCTTTAATTCTTTGTTTGCATCAGGAAATTTACAACAGATTTGCTGAATACACAACTGCCAAAGACTTGTACGATGCGTTGTGTGAGTTTTATGATGGTAATGAAGATCTGAAGAGGGACAAGAAAGCTCAAGCTAAAAAGGAGTTTAATTCATTTTTGGGATACAAGAATGAGAACCTTACTGACATAACCAACCGTTTCCTGTCTGTTTCAAGCAATATTAAGAAGTATGATGAACAGCTTGGTAATCATGAGCAAGTAACTAAATTGTTGGATTCACTTCCTGCTCAGTGGAGTTTGCAAATGAAATTGCTCAAGCAAGAAAGAAACTTTGCTAATTACAAGTTGATGGATGTAATCAACAAGCTGAAATCATTTGATCTTGATGTGAAGAGAAGAGAGTACAATCAGCCTATGATGTCATCCAATATTCATCCTCAGAAAGCTGCACTGATTTCATCCGCTACAAACTCACCTTTATATGGTGCAGTCTATGGGGGTTCATCAAGTTATGGTACTCGTGTCAAATCTGGTGGTGGTTCTACAAGTGCTGGTCCTAGTTCAAATGCCTTAGTCACCACTCAGATTCCATCTGACACAATGGCTCTGTTTGGGATGTTTGTTCATAGCTATGAAGCTTTAGTTGCTGGTGATTTGAAAGGAAAAGGAGTGACTATTGAGGACATGTATCAGGTGGACCCTGATGATCTTAAGGAGACTGATATTCAGTGGCAAATGGCTATGCTGACTCTTTGGGCAAGGAGGTTCATGGAAAGGACAGGCAGGAGAAATTTTGGCAATTAGGGTCAAAATAATAGACTTGGGTATGATAAGCCTAAACTTAGGTGTTTCAACTACAAGCAGCTTGGCCATTTCAAGAGTGAGTGTCCATCTCCCATCATCATAGAACCAGTTAATTCCGGAAACTCCATAGTCATCCCAATCATGGATAAGGTTGAAGAGGTCAAGCCAAAGACAGATAATGCTTTACTGACTAACTTTGATTGGAGTGCTGAAATTGAAGAATCTATGGAAGAAATCAACCATGCTTTAATTGCTGAAGTAGTTGAGGAGCATGTTTCTGATGATGACTACCTTGAATGTTTTGATCCATTTAGAGAATTTTATGAAGAAGCTTGTGATGATGATGGTCATGGTGTTAATAGTGGTCAATCTGTCAAGTCTGAGGTTCAAGAAGTTGCTACCATGATTTAAGAACAACTGGTTAAGGAAGAAGTGGTTAATACTGGTCTTGTTTGTGAAGCTGTGGTTCTTAATGAAAAGGTTGGGAAGGTATCCGAATTGACTGCTGGAAAAGGTGCTGAGAAAGCAGCTGGTGGAACAGGATCTGTTACTAAGGAAGCTGATGGAGTAGAAAAGTCTGAACAAGATATAGAAGCAATCATCCAGGAAGCAAAGGAAGCAACAGTTGAAAAGTACAAGAGGAACACTCCCTACTGCCAATGTGATCGATCACTCGCTGCTGAAAAACTGGTAATGGGTCTTCCTTATGAAATGATAGAAGATATGTGCTCCTCTGCTTGCAAAATTCGTTTGATTGGAATATATAAAGCTAATAGGCTGTTAATAACTAATGAAAATGAACTAAAAAGAACTAACAAAGAGCATAAATTGAATGAGTCCAAATATTTTATCAAATTAAGAGAGGCCTTGAAAGAAAATGAACATTTAAAAAGAACTCTTTTGGAAAAGAACTATGAAGTTAATTATTTAACTGAACAAGTCACACTTGCTGAATTTGAAACAAGAAAACTCAAAAATAAGTTGGAACAATGGACACCTTCGAGTATGAAATGGGAGGAATTATGCAAAAGACAAAGGGGGGCTAGAATCAAGACCGGGTTGGGTAATAAAGATAGATGCATGTGTATATCCTCCACGTAGTACTTTCTGTTATTCTCCTACACCTACTCCTCATCCTTCAAAGGAGTTGATACAAGAGATTATACAGAATGATACTAATAGTCTCTTTGCAGGTTTAGTTGGAGTAAACCATAAGGAGGTACGAGAGGAATATGATTATGGAGGATGTAGTGGTCTTGGAAACTCTAGTAATCCTAGCTTAAATTCCGAGAAGTCTTTTGCAGATAGTAGTTTAAGTAGATTTTTTCCATCAATTACTGATTCAAATCTGTGATAAGAATATTCCCATGATGTTTCTTGCAAATGAATGTCTATTCTTGAAGCCAGAGTTTTCTATCCCTGAAGAATTGGTGATCATGAAAGCTACAAGGAGAAATGATACCTATTTGCTCAATATGGGCTCAATAGAATCAACTTCCTCTGTGACCTATCTTCTGTCTAAAGCTTCTTCTTTTGAATCTTTTCAGTGGCATAGACGTTTAGGGCATATTAATTTTAAAATTCTAAATAAGTTGGTTAAGAACAATTTAGTGAAGGGACTACCACTGAAAGACTATTCCGTGGTAGAGAAGTGCATGGCTTGTGCTAAAGAAAAACAGCACAAAAAGTCGCATAAACTTAAAATTCAAAATTCAATTTCTCATCCCCTTGAATTGTTACATACTGACTTATTTGGCCCTATTAGTGTCAAATCAATTGCTAAGAAATCCTACTGTTTGGTTGTCATAGATGACTATTCAAGGTACTCATGGGTGAGATTTCTAGCAAGCAAGAGTGAGACTGCTAAAGAGTTGATGACATTAATTCCCATAATTGAAGCTCTTGGAAAAAGAAAGGTTCAAGCCATCAGAAGTGACAATGGAACTGAGTTCAGAAACCATATCTTTAATTCCTTCTGTGAACAAAGGGGTATTCTCAGACAGTTCAGTGCTGCAAGGACAGCATAACAAAATGGTGTTGCTGAGAGGAAAAATCAAACTGTAAAGTCCAATAATCCGATCGATCGAACTTCGTTTGATAGTTGAACTTGATAACATGCAAAGACGGGTGCTCACTCTACTTGAATGCAATCAAGATAACAAGGTATTCAGCACAAAATCATTGTAATTTAAATGTATATATGATATCGAATGATTACAATGATAATCGATAAAATATCGATCTCACCCGAGGGTGGAAAAATCACAAAAGTGATCTGCTCGATTTGAGCGAAAAATACAACAAAACACACACAAACTATTTACACTTGTTCTCGGTAAAATGTGGCACACCCCTAACTGTGCTCGCATGCACATATATATACATGCATTGAACTTTTCGCATGCATGTGGTTCCAACCACGTTTTCGCATGCATGCGAAATGTACCCCTTTCGCATCACGATTTCGCATGTATGCACCTTGTCTTCCTTTCGCATGCTGTATTCGCATGCTGTATTCGCATGCATATGCAACTTGTCTTCCTTTCGCATGCATTCATTTTCCCATGCATGCGAGTTGTCTTCATTTCGCATGCATGCAACTACTTTTTGCATGTGTTGTTTCCAACATGCATTTTATCACATGAACTTCAAGTTATTCATCTAATATGAGTTAAAAATATATTGTAATCCAAATGTTTAATCCTTACACAAACTCTTGTGGAAGCAGCTAGGACTATGTTGATTGAGTCAAAGCTTCCAATTATCTTTTGGGCTGAAGCAGTAAATTGTGCAGCTTATGTTCTGAACCGGGTATTGATCGTCATAAGCAAGATAAAGACATCGTATAAGTTATTTTGTGGAATAAAACCGTTAATTAATTTTCTACGCCCGTTTGGATGCTCTTGCATTCTATTGAATACTCAAGATCAGTACACGAAATTTGGAGCAGTTTCAGATGAATGTTTCTTTGTCTGGTACTCAGAAACACAAAAAGCATATCATGTGTACAACAAACGGACGCGAATTGTGCAAGAGTCCTACTATGTTGACTGGCAAGAATCTAACTCTACAAGCATTGGAAGTGAACCAGCATGGTTTTATGATTCTACCACTGTCTTCAAATCATTCAATCTTCCAATCTCCAACGATGATGATGTTATTCCTCACACTTCTGTTAATGTTATTCCACCACATGCACAACAAACTGTTAACTCTGTATCTACCACTTCATTTGATATCCCTTCTCCATCAGATGTTCCATCCTCATCTCATTCAAATCCATCTCCCCCTGCTGATCCACTTCCCCCTACTGATCCAATTTCCCCTACAAGTTCTCCTATTTCATCACAACTTTTCACTTCCCCATCCACCACATTAACTTTAAACACAAATTTCAAAACCTTGAAAGACCATCCACATGATTATATCATTGGTTCTATCACTGATGGTGCAAGGACTTGGAGTCAGAGTGGATTGATTAATGAGTGCCTACATGCACCTTTCTTATCTCAGATTGTTCCAAAGAATTACAAACAGGCACTTGAAGATCCAAGCTGGGTTGATTCTATGCAAACGGAGCTGCAACAATTTAGGAAATTAAAGGTCTGGGAGTTAGTTGATCTTCCTCCAAACAAGTGCCCTATTTGTACCAAATGGGTGTTCAGGAACAAGCCGGATGATCATGGCGTTCTTATCAGAAACAAAGCTAGATTGGTTGTTCAGGGATTTTTTCAAGAGGAAGGGATAGACTATACTAAAGTGTTTACTCCAGTTGCCCGAATTGAAGCTATTCGAATCTTTCTTGCACATGCTGCTCACAAGAAATTTAAAGTTTTTCAGATGGATATGAAATGTGCATTTCTATATGGAGACATTAATGAGGAGATATACGTTTGTCAACCCCCGGGTTTTGGGGATCCAGATTATCCAAACAAAGTGTACAAGTTGGACAAATCACTATATGGGTTGCATCAAGCTCCCCGTATCTGGTATGAGACCCTGACACAGTATCTGCTCAGCAAAGGTTTCTCTCATGGGACTATAGATATGACACTGTTCAAGAAGGAAGTTGATGGTGAGATGCTGATAGTTCATGTGTACGTTGATGATATCATCTTCGGGTCAGCAAATGAGAAGCTATGCAGAGAGTTTGAAGAAGTGATGAAGGATCGCTTTGAAATGAGCATGATGGGGGAGATGTGCTTCTTCTTAGGGTTCCAGGTGGAACAGAAACATGATGGCATTCTTATTCACCAAGAGAAGTATATCAAAGAAATTCTTACAAAGTTTGGGATGGAAAATTCAGATACAGAATTGATTCCCTTCACTGCTCAGATGTGCTTGACTCCAGATGATAATGGGAAATCCATGCAATCCGTGATGCTCAGGAAAAGAGGTTCATTGCTATTATTCCTATTAAAACAAGGAAACAAAAAGCAGATCTTTTCACAAAAACCTTTTATAAACCTCGTTTTTATGAACTGATCCAACTGTTGGGATTAATATCCTTTTGAAAAACTTTTTCTGAAAATGATATCTTTTTATTATGTAAATATGTAAATATTTAATCTTTGTTTTACTGCCTTGAGAATTCTTGTGTCACATATTCCTTCACTAACTTTATCTTTATTTTTTTTATTAAAAGAACAGAAATTTCCTATTAGATGGCTCTCAAATAGAAATTTCAGGGGAGATTTAAGATTAACTTTCAATAGTCTTTGAAAATTTTAATATCCCTACAAAAATAAGAGGTTGAAGGAGGTCAGTAGCATTGTGGTTAGGATATGCAAAGATATGCTCAGCTAGAAAACAAGGTAAACAGTGATTGTGCAGCTAAACATAGAGTACAAGAACTCAATGATAAAGGATTATCTCCTTGACATGATTGGCTTGCACAAAGTTACAAGTTTCTGTCAAAAACGGGTTGAGAGTTTCAAATCTTTATGTTGATTTCCCCAACTTATCCCAAATCACTCTCTCCCTTGCCCTAAATTGAGCTTCTAGTCAGCACAACAAAAATGCTACTAGTGTTGCTCTTCAGAAAAGCCTCTGAGTTGAGCTTCAAGTTAGTTCCTCAGAATATAATAAATTATGTGCTTAACTCCTCTGCTTTGTGTGAACAATGACCTGGAGTTGGTGATTTTCTTTGTTGTACGTCGGTATAAACCTGAAGATTCACTGAGCAAGCTCAGATGATCATCTCCTCTGCTATACGTCAGTATTGACCTGGAGATCTCATCATTTGAGTTCCCTAAATAATTATGTCACAATGTGTCCTAAATCAAAAGGAACATTGTCAAAAGCTCTTCTTCCAATATTCAAATGGCACTCACAATGTTTCTCAATTGATCATTGTCTTTGCCTGCTCTCAAAATCAAAAGAGCATCAAGAATCATGAAAAGATTGATATTCAAAAGTTGATTCTCAAAGTAAAATCAAGCAAAGTCAATAATATTGCTCAATAAGCCCTGATGACGGAACTAGTTCTTTGCCAAATGTCTGTGGGGACCAAGTTGACAGAGATTCTTTAATTAAACCAAAAACATGATAAAGAAGCTGCAGATTACTTGTTGAAAAGAATAAGGCGTGGGTTTAAAAGGTCAAACATATCTGCAATCTCGCCAATCTATGACTCTCTGGATATTGCTCGCAAAAGACAAATATATATATATATATATATATATATATATATATATATATATATCTTATTTCTTATTATCATTATTATTTTATTTTATTTTATTTTATTTTATTTTATTTTATTTTTTTTTATTTTACCGTTTTCTTTTCATTCTAATTTTGTTTTGAATGTTGGAATTGTGAGGTGACAAAGTATTCAAAGGGCATTTAATTTAATTACATTTCAGAAAATATCTAAAGAATTCCAAGTTTTTGTTCTAGCGAATCTGCTAGCGAACCTATAGGTTCGCCCGGCGTTGCGTTGGGGTTCTCAACGCATGTTGATTCGGGTTGCCGAGTGAATCTATAAGATTCGCTTCCAGCGAATCTAAGGGGTATATATTCAGTTCACAGGTTCGCGAAATCATATTTTCGCTAAACTGTTGAACCGATTCGTACACCCTTAAGACTCGATCCTTGCTCTATTGAGTTTTCGATTGATCACGTGTATACATTTTCATCTTGTAAGTGTTTCGAATTCTTTTTTGTCAATTTAAACAGTTTGTTATCATCATTGAAGCTTTAGAATCGAACCCGCATGGGCCAACCCCCTTTTTTTATAAATTGATGACTTAGGGTTTGTATTTCATGGTAAAAAATTGTTTAGAATCGATGGCTATATGCACAATTTGATGCTCTAGTGTTTTATCTGTCTAGTAAAAGGGTATTGATCAGTTTTAAAGTTTCTAGGGCTAGAGTGAATCTATGGTTCTTTGAGCGAACCTGAGCGAAAGTTCTAAACTTCGAGCGAATCTATGATGTTATGTTGTTCACACACATATCATAGATTCGCCGGATATGGTTAGCGAATCTATTGATTCGCTCGACACCGATGTCGTGTCCTGTTGCCAGCGAAACTATAGATTCTGCGAGCCAAATCTAGCTTCGCTGGCTAGTGAATCTAATGATTTACCAGTGAATCTAAGAGATTTTGAAATTTTTGAGTTTTATTTTTTTAAGTGTTGTATATTGACTGACCAACTTTTGTTTCATGTTTTAGTTGAGTATGTCGACCTTATATTTTGAGGAGAAGCATAATATGTGCGCGTTGCTCAACGAGAACCACCAGAAAGCTATCGGCTACAAAGATTGTATTAAATGGTTGAAATCTTCACACATTCACTATACTATCTCTTGTTCTCCTGATGTATACAATCTTCACGTTCGTGACTTCTAGAGGAACGCTATTTTAGATGTTGGTGTGACTCCCTCTCGGATTAGTTCAAAAGTACAAGACCACGACATTGCATTCACTGAGGCAGATCTAGCACGAATTCTGAAGTTAGAAGGAGATAGTGGAGACGAGGTCCGGTTGTCTGCTAAGGAAGTATTCAAGGCATTGAAATCTGCCGGTTATGAGGGTCCTATGCCTGGTGCAAAGAAAATGGAATTTGTCAAGTCCTTTTTGATTCGGGAATGGAGATACATCGCCTACGTGTTTATAATATGCCTGGATCATAGGAAAGGGGGCACAGATGGGTTAAATCTTGATTGGGCCAGGGCCATGGTATTATTCTGTCAAGAGAATAAGGCCAATATTACCAAGCTAATCAATAATTACATGGCGGAGAACATCCATGCGGCTAAGAAAGAGAAGTGGCTCATGTACCCTCGTTTTATTCAGATGATACTGAATGACCTAAAGCCTGATTTGCCAATTATTGGGGATACTCTGAGGATATGGCCGATGAACTTAAGAATATTTCGAGACTGTAGAGCTGCAAGACATGACTGTGTGGGGAAGATCACCTACATGTGGGAAAACATGTACCCGACTGAAAGATGGCCTCATATTAAGAAACTTATTGAGATTGAAAACAAACGGGTTGAGGAGACCGTGGAAAAGACTCAACAAGAACAGAAAAAGAGGAAAAGATATGCCAGAGACAAAAGTCAATCATTTGAAAAGGAGAAAGATGAGATCCAGCCTGAGCTGAATACTGAACAAGAAAGAAGAACAAGGAGAAAGGCAGAGGCAGGTTCTAGCTCTCAGACTGAGAGGAGAACCAAATGAAAGCATGAAGCAGCAGCTGAGACTACTAAAGTCTCCAAAACAGATGTTGAGGCTGAATTAGCAGTTTTGAAAGTTAAATGTGTAGAGTTAGAGAAAAAGGATAAAGAAAAAGGAGATGTAATTAAGGGGATGGCTCAGATGATAAAAGATCAACAATATTTGCTTGTCAGAGTATTCAAAGAATTGAATGAGTTGAAGAAGTGTAAGGCCCCGACTCCGGAACCTCACAAATTGGCCATTTTGCATAAAACCTTATTTTTAGTTCAAAACTGATAAAGTGTTATTTATTAAAGCAGTGGAAATATGAAAATGTTAATTATATAAATAAAACTAAAGCACCAACTCAAAGTCAAACCCGGAATTGAGCTAGAATTTCTTTATTTACAAATCATTGTCTTAACAAATTTACTCATTTATTACTACACAAAACATAAAAGCTGGTTGAATCTTTACAGAATGCCA
>BJCO01002405.1:0-12407 GCA_018326465.1 Flaveria floridana
CCATCCCTATGTATATCAGATATTTATCTTTTCTTTGTACTTTTTACACAAAGCCCCCCTCTACTTTTGTTCCTTCTCATTTCTTTCCAAAATACTTTCCTTTTCTTTCCTTCTTATTATTTTTCTTCGTCTAATCAAAATTTCAGGCGTTACACTTTGACCTTTGGTATACGGCTTCGTCGCAACTTCTTGACTAACCGGTCGGTAATCTCTATAGACTCCTCCACAAAGTTCAGCTTGTTATTAATTTTAGCATCCTTCAGTGGTAATTCCATGCTTTTGTTTGCTAAGCACTTTTTCAAGTTAGATACATGAAATTTGTCATGTATATATCTCCATTCTTGGGGTAGCCTTAATTGGTATGCTACCGGGCCAACTCTTGATAAAATTTCAAATGGTCTAATATATCTAGGAATTAGCTAGTCTCTTTTGTGAAATCTGATTATGCCCTTCCATGGTGCGACTTTTAACATCACTCTTGATAAAATTTCAAATGGTCTAATATATCTAGGAATTAGCTAGTCTCTTTTGTGAAATCTGATTACCCCCTTCCATGGTGCGACTTTTAACATCACTCTTTCACCCACTTGAAATTCCAGGGGCTTTCGCCTTTTGTCTGAGTATTTCTTTTGACGATCTCTGGCCGCTCTCAATCGTTCCTTAATTTTAAATACCTTGTCCGTGGTTTCTATCATGATATCAAGTCCCATTAGTTGGCTATCACCAGCCTCATTCTAGCTTAATGGCGATTAACGTTTTCTACCATATATGGTTTCATATGAAGCTGCTTTTATACTTGCATGGTAACTATTATTATAGAAAACTCCACTAGGGGAAGGTGTTATCCCAACTTCCACCAAAGTCAATCACGCAATCTCTTAACATGTCCTCCAAAGTCTGAATGGTTCTTTCGCTTTGCCGCCCATCGATTTGAGGGTGGTATGCAGCACTTAAGTCAAGATGGGTCCCCTAAAGCCTATTGGAGGAATCGCCAAAATCGTGAGGTGAAGAGACTATCACGGTCTGAGATAATCGAGAGTGGCACTCCATGCCTGGTCATTATTTTGTCAATGTATAGTTGGGCTAACTTTGATAAATCGTAGTCCTCTGGAATTGGTTAGAAATGAGCTGATTTGTTGGAAAACATTATAGTTGGTCAATAATGGAAATTGACCAAGTGTAAGAGCTATCTATGGATGAACAGAATGTACTTCCATAGATATTCTGACTCGAAGACAAGGAATTATGCATTCGTGGATCTCCTGTGGAAGAACAACTTGCTGTGGATGAAGTTCCAAGACCAACTCCTATGAAAAGCCAACTCCTTTGAAAGACCAACTCCCATCGAAGGCTAAAGTCCTATGGAAAGCTAAAGTCCTACGGAAGAACAATACACTTGCATGTACTTCAACCAATGAAGTCACATCAAGTCAACAGGTCAATCTCATTGAAGTGATGTTATAAAGTCAACATCTACGGACGACTTCACTTTAGTCAGAAATCATCAGATCAAGAATATTCTTTAAGTAACTTTCTTACCACGAAAAGAAAATTATTGTGACCCTAAAAAGTAGATCCTACAACCTATAAGTATAAGGCATGGATGCACACTTTTAGGGTAACTAAAAAATGTACAAAGCCCTAAAAACCATACAAGCAGTCATTCAATATTCATCAGTACGTCATTAGAACCCTAGCAATAGCAATAGCAAAAACAACAATAACAATCAATCAATTATCATTTGTTCAATTGTAATCATTATTCAATATTAATGGAAAACATTTGAAGCAAATTTGTTTGTTCTATTACATTCATCGGCTTTTAATTTTTCTAATTTGTTCATCTTTGATTCATATTACAATTACTATTTCATCATTAATTAATTAAACAACAAGTGGTCATAATTCCGCGATCACTATTCATGCAACCTAACCTCATAATTCTCTGTTTGATCCTTGGATTCGAAGGTGGTATCAGAGCCACTTGGTCATTGATCTAGATCAATTGATCTATCAGTGTTAGATTCATTTAATTAGTTGTTTATATTGTTAGATCTATCAGGTTTTTGATTAGATCTGTTGATTTTGTATAAAATTGCTTTAGGGTGTTCATAACGGCTTGAGAGTTAGAAAGTGGTATGAAACATTATCTAATTTCTTGCTCAAGCATGGTTACAAAAGATGAATTATTGATCAGGCTCTCTTCCTCAAACATGATCATCAAGACCTCTTGGTTGTCCAAATCTATGTAGATGGCATTATTTTTGGATCAACAAACAAGAGATTATATGAAAGCTATGAAAGTTTGATGAAATCTGAATTTCAAATGAGTTCTATGGGAGAATTAACATTCTTCCATGGTTTACGAGTTCATCAGAAATCAAATGGCATATTCATCAATTAGGAGAAGTATGTGCACCAAATCTTGAAGAAGTACAGCGTTGCTGACACTTCTTCATGCAAAACACCAGCATAAACAATAGATAAGATTGTACCTGATCCTAAAGGGAAACCATTTGATCAAAGATTGTACAGATAAATGGTAGGATCTTTAATGTACTTAACTTCCAGTAGACCTGATATAATGTTTGTTGTGTCTGTTGGTGCTAGGTACCAATCAGACCCTAAAGAGTCACATATGAATGCAGTTAAGAGGATTAGATACCTCAATGCGAAGCCAGCTCTTGGACTTTGGTATCCTAAAGAAGGATATTTCAACCTCTATTCATATTCTGATAGTGATTTTGGAGGGTGCAACAACAACAGAAAATCCACAACTGGTGGATTTCAATTCATAGGACCAAGACTTGTTTCTTGGCAATGCAAAATGCAAAAAAATATGCGAGTGTCCACAGCTAAGGCTGAGTACATAGTTGATTCAGCTGGTTGCTATTAAGTTTAATCGTTGCAAAACCAATTACTTGATTGTGGTTACAATTTTTGTCTAACACCGATCCATATTGATAACTCAACTGCTATATTTATCATTACTAATCTAGTGCAACATAGTAGAAAATAACATATAGAAATAAGATATCATTTTTTGATAGATTGCTCAGAAAAGGATTTGATCAAGTTGATCAAAGTGGATACAAAAGATCAGCTTGCTGATTTGTTTACTAAAACCTTTGATTCAGTGAGATTTAATTACTTAATTGAATCATTGTGCATCATCAACTTAGATTAGTTTAATCATCATTACAACGAAAATCATGATCTGTCTTTCATCATAATCAATATGAAAAAGTCAAAAACATTCACAAAACATCTAAAACTCTAAAAAGATTGTCTTGTTAATATGTTTTACTTCATATAGCATTCATATCATGGGAAATGATAGTACACTATACCTTTGCTTACTTTCCTGATTTTAACTTATAATAAAGATTGATCAGATGTGATTTGATATGTGAGTAGGTTTAGCTTGAGTAGAAAATAAACAAATTCATGCCCAACATAATGCTTAGATGACTAATTGTGGGCAATTCCATTTTGAGAATCAAGCAAGTAAGTCTTATCCTGATATGATCAAATTACTCACCCAAACACACTATGTTCTGACATCTTATAACCTCTATCTTTGCATATCATATATCCTTTGTTTTGCATGAGCAAAGACCTAGATTTATGATCACCTTTGGTTTAAGAAAGTCAAGACCTGGTGATTTGATAATGATCATCATCATCCCAATGTTTTATGTAAACAAAGACCTGGGTTAAAGGCACCTCCGTTTTACGGAAGTAAAGACCTGGTGACTTGATGATGATCATACACAAGCTCTAAAAGAATCCAATGTGATCAATTGTATATTACCTTAAAGAGCATATCAATCAATAAGCATTAATAACATTTCATAGAAATCTTAAGATGGAGCTTATGACATAAGGCACATAGTTTTCAAGTGTAAAAATGTGATGAGTTGACTCATAAAAGGAGGATAAACTCTAATGTGATTTGAATGTAGAGTCCATATTTGTCTATCTCTAATCAATAACAAAACATGATAAGCAGCATGTCTTGTTGAATACATATTTTTGTTTGAATTTAGGTGGATCATAATACTTGGAATCAGCACTAGATCTATGTCTAATAACATTAAACAAAATGCATCAGGAAGTTGCGTAGTGTCATAGTATGATCCTATTTTATGATTCAAAGGCTCGTAAATATCATTAAGTTATGTTTACTTTTTGTTATTTCAAATAAGATGGACAGATCATTGCCTTTCATGCTATTCTCTACATAAATTTATGATAAAGTCATAAGTTCATGATTCATCATAAATTTAGAGGGAGTAGTAATCAGCATGAAAAATGAGTTTATCAAATGTTAAATGAAGAAATGTTGAACTTGAGCACTAACTTGGTTGGTAAATATCGAAAGTTTTAATCAAATCAATCTCTTGCATATTTTCCATGAAACAAAGTCAAGAAGGTCCGCAACAAATGATTCTAACAATAGGTTAGAATTATACAACAAATAAGTTTCAAATTTTTTTTTTCAGCAGATGTTACAGTGTAAATTTTGTCTTTCAGCAGAAGTTACAGTGTAAATTTTGTCTTTCAGTAGAAGTTACAGTGTAAATTTTGCCTTTCAGTAGAAACTACTGTGTGAAACTTAACATGGTTAAATTTGACCTTCCGTAGATTGGTAATCTTTGGATGTGTTGATGTTTTAACAAAGTACAATTTCTTTATGTAGATTGGTACCCTATGGATAAACAAATTATACTTCCGTAGATTTAATTCAGAAAAATAAGTTAGTCATCCGTAGATATTCTGCGGATGAATTAACTTTCTACGGAAGAATTAATTTCTATGGAAAAATAAGCAACCATGGAAGGGTAATTAGGGTTGAGGGTCCTACAACATTTAGAAACTTTTAAATATTTTGAGAGTGTATAAATAATAAGGTTGACCGTTGTCATTTTTATTCATTTTTTCAGAACACTTTTTCAGGCCTAGAAAAACGCTGTCAAACTTTAAACGCCTCTTTCCGCCAACATTCAAATTACCCTCTCCTAACAACAAATCATATGTAAATCTTGACTTCAGTTCATCAAACGAACGATGTTATCAAGATAAATCATATGAAACAATATCAAAAATCAACTGTTTGTTTCCTTAAGTATCACCGAAACACTTTAAATTATTATGTTTATTTTGAAGTCTGAATCTTCACTATGCCATAATTTTCTTACTTAATGTGCAGATAGCAAATAGATTTGCCAAGGAACACAATGTTTGTGTGTTCCTTAACTCTGAATATCCTGTGGCTGAAGGATGCAGAGACATCATCAACTACTTGAGGAGGTCAGGGTCATACTATGCACTATCTGCTGATCTAATAATCTATCAATCACATATAGTAGAATTTTGGAATACAACAAGAATAGAAGAGGAGGGAAATGATTTTGTGATACATTTGACTATTAGAAATGAAGAATTGAGGGTCGATGAAAGGAATATCAGGAGAGTACTCGAACTGGGAGAACATGAAGTTTGTGTGGGGTCGGGAATAGGAGTGTGCTTTTAAGGAGTTAAAGACGAGATTGACTCAACATCCTATCTTGACATTACCCGAAGGGAGTGAAGACTTAGTGGTATATTTGGTTGCTTCCTATTCGGGGCTAGGTTGCGTGTTAATGCAACGTGGAAGGATAATAGTCTATGCATCCCGACAGCTGAAAATCCACGAAGTCAATTATCCTACCTATTATTTGGAGTTTGCGGTTGTGGTCTTTGCTTTGAAGATTTGGAGGCACTACATATACGGGAAGAAGTGCACTATCTTCGGTGACGACAAGAGCTTAAAGTACTTCTTTGAGCAAAAGGATCTCAACATGAGGTATAGAAGATGGTTAGAGCTCATCAAGGATTACGACTGCGAGATCCATTATCATCCGGGTAAGGCCAACGTTGTGGCCGATGCCCTTAGCCGAAAAGGGAGACCCAAGCCGATTCGGGTGAAGTTTTATCAGTTGGTTATGACCTTGGACGTGATGACACAAGTCAAAGGAGTTCAAGATGAGGCGATGAAAGAAGATCGCCTTAACTCTGAAAGGATGAGAGGTCTACTCACGGAATTGGGAGTAAACGCTCATGGGGTGAGAACCCGCTTTGGGCGGATGTTGATTCCTCGATACGGAGATCTAAGGGGAAGAATTATCGATGAAGCTCATAAGACTCGATACTCCATTCATCCAGGCACCACCAAGATGTATCAAGACATGAAGGACTACTGGTGGCCGGGTATGAAGCGCGATGTAGTAGAGTATGTGAGCAAGTGCCTTACTTGTTTGCAAGTAAAGGCAGAATAGCAAAAAACATATGGGAAGATCCAACCGTTGGATATACCCGAGTGGAAGTGGGAACACATCACCATGGACTTCATCATGAAGTTACCCCGCACGGTGAGGCGGTACGATACCATATGGGTGATAGTTGATCGACTAACAAACAGTTGTCACTTCCTACTGATCTGCGAGATGTATTCATCCGAGGGATTGGCGGATCAATTCATCAGGGGGATTGTAGCTCATCATGGTATGCCGGTGTCTATCGTGTCGGATCGTGACACCCGATTCACATCAAAGTTTTAGAAGAGGTTTTATGATACGATGGGGACGAGGCTACACATTAGCACAGCTTATCATCCTCAGACAGATGGTCAGTCTGAGAGGACAATCTAGACGCTCGAGGATATGCTTCAAGCTTGTGCGATCGATTATGGAGGAAGTTGGGTAGATCACTTACCGTTAGCAGAATTCTCATGCAACATCAGTTATCATGCCAGTATTGGTATGCCCCCATATGAGATGCTATACGGTACGAGGTGTAGGATGTCCGTATGTTACGGTGACATCGGGCAGAAAGAATTAGGAAGCCTTGAGGTGATCAAGGATACAACTAAAAAGTTAGAAAAGATCAAAGCCTTCATGAAAGCGGCAAAAGATGAACAGAAGTCATATGGCGACAAGAGGCGTAGACCAATTGAATTCAAAGTGGGCGATCGAGTTAATTTGAAGGTCTCGCCTCGGAAGGGGATCATCCGTTTCAGGAAACGAGGTATGCTAAGCCCGACATACATAGGGCCTTTCCGAATCATCGCACGAGTAGGAGAGGTGGCCTATCGGTTAGAATTGCCAGATGAGTTAAATGGAATTCATCCAACATTTCATGTATCTCATCTGAGAAAGTACTTAGCTGATAAAGATATGATTGTACCACTGGATGATATCGAGGTGGATGAACAGCCCAATTATGTAGAGCAACTAGTGGTAATCATGGATCGAAAAGAAAAGAGGTTGAGAAATAAAATGGTTCCACTGGTGCGTGTGGAGTGGAAACACCGAAAGGGTTCGGATTCTACGTAGGAGACTAAAGAAGAGATGAGACAGCATTACCCATAGTTATTCGAAGATTGACGGGTTTTAGGGATGAAACCTCTTTAGGGGGGTGGACTTGTAACACTCGGAAATTTTGTTACTTAAAAAGAAAAGAAAAGAAAAAGAAATAAGAAGGAAAAAAAGTATCTTGATAGAAAGAGAAATGGACAAAAGTGGAGGGGCTAAAAGTGCAAAAAGGATGAAATATTATTATTATTTTGTTTAAAGTGGCATGGCCGCCCACACCTTCTACACACCAACTGCTTCGCCAATTTTAGAGAGAGAAAGCGGAGTTTAGCGGAATTTTAGATAGAAAGAGGAGAAGAACTTGCTACGAGGTGAGCCTTTTTGTAGTTTTGCAAGGTTTTAACCGAACTTCATGTGCTCTTATGTGTTTGTATGTGTACGGGTACGAACGTACTTGGTGTCTTAGGTGTTAGAACTCCTTGAAAGGAATGAATTCGAAGGAGTTGCTTCATGGCTATAAAAGGTGACTTTCTAAACCCTGTATTTTACTTTTTTTAAAGATTTTAGGGCTGAAAATGTATGTAAAACGCTTTTGAAACTCTTTTATGTATAACTGTATGTATTTATGCTTGTATGTTGATACTTCATGGTTGTGCATACTAAGTTAAGACTTAGAATGGTATTGAGAAGCTTAGAACATGTTAAGATTGTGTTTGGGACTGAAAAATATGTTAGAAAAATATAAGTTGATGGTCATGCGCCCAAACAAGGCCCATGGGCCTACTATTTTGCCTTAGAAAAGTTTTAAGTATGATCATGTGCCCAAGAGGCTCATATGCCTAAGTGTTGAAATAGTTAAGTATAGACTCATGCGCCTGCATAGTGGAGAAATGCGCAAACAGTACTCATGCACCCAAATAGTGCCCATGCGCCCAAACACTCAGTAAATTTTCAGAATTTTTGGAAAATCAGAATTTTAGGGTTTGACTCTAGTTTGACTTATGGACTGTTTTGGCCTATCTTAAGCATGAATGTGTGATGGTCAATGGTGAGAATATGGATTATGATATGGTCAACGCATGATATGCATATGTGTATGATGTGTTATCTTTTATTTGTTTTTATAACGTATATATTAAATTATAATATACGTTAAGTATTATGTTATGGCTTTACGTAGTATGATGAATGTATGAATGAACGTAAAGTATAACGTAACGAAGTGAAAGATAGCAAAGAAAAAAAGTGAAATGTAATGAAAGAAAGAATGGCTTGCAAGCAAATAGAAAGGAGGTGCACAACCATGTTGTCGTTAGCTCAAGTGTGTGCGGTTTAAATAACCGGAACGATGCATACAGTGTCAATCATTGAGATTGACGGGACCCTTTTGGCATGCCCTAGGTGACTGGGTCAGCATCATGTATGATGTTCGTTGTCTATTAGTAGATCACAGGCCCAACATCAGGTTTCGTGAACAATGTTCGGGGTATCGCACATTGGTCCAACTAAAAGGGAGAGATGACTTGCCCTAGGTGACAGGGTCAGCTTTGTGCATAATGTTCAGGGTCTGTTTGTAGACCTCAGGCCCAACATCAGCTTCGTGTACAATGTTCGGGGTATTGTACATCGATCCGTATGAAACTAAAGAATGGTGAAAAATATGAAAAGTACGTATGAAAGTAAAGATTGACGAAAAGTACGAAAAAAAAAGAATGTGAATGAAAGTAAAGATAGTGAAAAGCACGAAATGAATGTATGTATATGAAAGCACATGTTAATGAAAAGAATAGAAGGAAAGTATGTATACGATGATAAAAGATAGTAACTAAAGTATGAAAGAAAGAAATAAAGAATGAATATTGTTTGAATGTACGTATGATGTGTGCTTGTATACGAAAGTGAAGTATTTTATGGAAAGGTATATTTCGTATATAAAACCCATGAGATATTTTAATAATTTTAAAACTAGAGCTCACTAAGAAACCCTAACTTTTATGCATTTTCATTTGGCAGGTAAATTGCTGAGGATGGCACAAGGGGAGGCTACTCAGCAGGGCAAGACTGGCATCCATTCACGCATATTATTATTGTTGTTCTGTAATGCAATTAACAAATATTTTCTTTTGCAACTTAACAATGTTGTATTGCATAACAATAGTAGTTTATTAATGAAATGAATGGTCTTTGTTAATGTAATTCCACTGCAATATTTTATGAAATGTATATATTTATGTATGTTTAGTGCCATGAATGACAAACTGTGAGGTCTCCAGGAACGGGCCTCACATATTTAAAGGTATTAGAGCTAAAGTTTAAGTGAATTGGGTAAATATTTTCAAAAACCCAATCTTAAACTAAGAATGGGGGTAAGAGAAAGGGGTGCCAGCCTGAGTAGCTACGTGCCATCAGGTATTTCTTTTCTTGAAGTTGACTGGAGTTATAAGCATGTGCTATTTTATTATGTGCTTATAGTAGATTTAGATGCTGATGTAGCTAGGATAGGAAAAGCTTGGGGTGTGAAGAGTACAGTAAGTGGCTAATCACAACTGGCCATTGTAATTTGGTACTTACTATACTTAACATAAACTGAGCTATTCCTTGAATGATTGTGTTAGTGTTTGAATCTTATAGTGATTAGAGAACTGTTGTAGGTAGATCATCTAAGGCCTCTAGGAGTGGAGTCCATGGTGGATGTGGTGCTGAACCACGCATTACTGGGAATAATACTAAGACTACAGAGAGGGCCCGTGTAGAGCTCGAGATGCATCACCAGGAAGGTGGTGATAACAGTGCGAACTTAAGGGCCTCGATGAAAGAGGAAGTGGTAGAGGAAGTCCATCAAGTCATGCAGACAATTCTGCCATCTGTAGTGACTGAAGTAATCAAAACTATAAGGGCGATGAGAAGAAAAAGTGGAGAATGACCACCGGAAGGGAGGAAAGGGAACGATCGGAGATCGAGACGATTGTCTCGAGTGAGGAGGAGGAGGAGGAAGCGGTGCAGGAAACTACGCTAGGATGTAACTATGGGGCATTTCAAAGATACAAGCCCCTGACTTTTGATGGAAATGGCAATGCTGCAGTTGCTCATGGCTAGGTGACAGATATGGAAGCAGTAGTGGAGATTAGTGAGTGTAGGGAGGATCAGAGGGTGAAGTTTGCCACTCACTCTTTTGTTGACTAAGCTCTGTGTTGGTAGGACAATATTGTTCAAGCTGAGAGCAGTAGGGCCATTGGCAAGATGAGATGGGCAGAGCTGAAGAAGCTGGTGATTGAGGAGTTTTGTCCTCACCGGGAACTCAACAAGATAGAGAGGGTGTTCCAACAGCTGGAAGCAGGCACCATAACCCACAAGCAATACACCACCAAGTTCAACAAAATGGAAAGGTTGGTGCCGGATCAGGTGATGCCACTGTCAAGGTAGATCAAGAAGTACATTCAGGGATTGCCAGCTGACATCTGCAGGCATTTGATCACTGCCCAGCCGGGTACCTTTCGATTGATGGTAGACCTAGCGGGTAGGTTGTATCATGAGAGGGAGGTGGCAGTAGTCAAGACGAAGAAGATAGGTGGTGGTGACAAGAACTGGAGTGGGAAAAGGTTTGGATATGGTGGTTTCACTCCAAACAGTAAGAGGATGAAGGTGGATGACCTTAGGGTGGGGTCATCAAGCTCGGGGATATAGAAGTGTGGTAAATATGGGAGAGAGCATGCTGGTGAGTGCAGGTTGGGGTTAAACTTTTGTTTCAAGTACGGGAAGCCTGGCCACATTTCTAAGGAGGGTGACGAGGTGTTATAACTGTGGTGAAGTAGGCAACCTGAGTCGGGAGTGCAAGAAGCCAAGGGCCAAGATTTCTGGAGCGAAGAAGGGCATGGAAGATGGAGGACAGAGGGAAACTGCTAGAGCATTCACGATGACGCCGGATGAGGCCAAGGTAGATCCTGATGTCGTGTCAGGTATGTTTCTAGTAAATCAAATTTGTGCCTCCATGTTATTTGATTCTGGTGCCAGTAGGAGTTTCGTTTCTACTACTTTCAACGCTAAGTTGCCTGTTAGTAGTAGTAATATTGATAAGCCATTTGACGTAGAAACTACTATTGGTAAGTCCACTAGAATTACTGATATGATAGATGTAAGGCCCCGTTCCTGGGACGCTTATAGCTGGTCGATCATCACGCATAAAACATATATTTTCATCTTCTTGCATAAGCATTGTAGCGAAAACATTTCAATGATGACATTTCATTTCACTATAAAGGCTTTTGCAAAATAATACATCGTTAATCAGTTACAAAATACATCGTTACATTACATCACAAAAGCATTATATGAATGGATGCCATCCAAAAGAGATGAGTAGCCGCCCCGTGCCATCCTCAGCAACCATTACATGCCAACTGGAAACACATAAAAGTTAGCGTTGCTGAGTGAGTTCTAGTTTTATAATAAAACATACTTTTCTTTCATAAAAACCATTCTTTACTCTCATGCGATCATACATCATACGTACACATAGATAATATCATTATTATCTTCATCATTCATTCTTTCATCAATTCAATCTTTAGCTTTCGTTCATTCATCGTACGTTCTTATCATTCATATTCTTTCATCATTACCTCTTTTCTTTCCATCAACGACAAACCTTACCCTTCTGTTTCATGGTACTGGACCTAGGCCTATCATAGAACTTCTATAGCGGTGCACCGCACCTTTGGTCATAGTACCTAAGGTAAAGTTTAGGTGTACCATTGCCATGTACAATACCCTTCTGTTCCTGGTACTGGACCTAGGCCTATCATAGACCTTCTATAACGGTGCACCGCACCTCTGGCCACAGTACCTAAGGTATGCAGCAATGGTTCTAAACAAATGGTCAATCACAATGTCAAGCTTTACCCTTTTCATGGCACACAGCCACGATTACTGAGGTCGAATGACAAGGATCTCGTTTCGAGTCTGTTGCGACAACAGAGTCGCTCACCCCATACATTTGCTTGCAAGCCTTTCTTACTTTCATTCATTCATTAATGCATGCATTCATTCATCATG
>BJCO01002406.1:0-10539 GCA_018326465.1 Flaveria floridana
CTTTGATTAAAACTTATTTTAATCTTTAAAATCATTAAATCATTTTAATAACCTTTTATTACCTTTTAATGATTAAGAACCATCTTTTTTATAACTTGTTAAGTTTATTAATTAGTTTGTAATGCATCGGAAGGACCAGTCTTGTTCTTCATCTCCCTGAGCAACCATAGCTTTCGCCTCTTTACTCGATGATTCCCCATTCATCTCTTTGTCTTGATGGTTGATCGAAGAAAAAGGGCCGTCGTTACCAGTCTTCTTCGGCTTTACACATTCACGTTTGAAATGCCCCTTTTCCCCATAGTTGAAGCATGTGACCTTGGTTTTATCAAACCTAAACGTAGTGTCTTTAGTGTCAACCAAGTTCTGCCCCGTCTTCTTCACAAACTTTTTGGCTCTCCTTACCACATTAGCCAGAGCCCATATTATATCCATACGCTCCAACTCAGTCTCATCCACCTGCTCGTAGTCCTCATCAATGAGATGACAATTTCCAATCTTCCCAGTGACTAATCCATCATAAGAATGAACCACTACAGCTAGAAGATCCATGTGCTCTTTGGTAACTTCCAAAGTGACATTTCTGAGATTCTCGGTCTTCAGCTTAGTTTGGTTAGAATCAGGGACAATGTATTGGGTTCCAGATGAACCTGAGGCTTCGCTTGCTGAGGAACTGCTTTGGGAAGGAGCAGATAAATTTGACATGAACACCGTTTGTAACGGTGCACCTGATGAAGCCGGAGTTGGAACAGAATCATACAGTGAAGGATTCTGAGCGTAGGATCCTTTCTTAGACTTGTATTTCAATCATAGTTCGTCATCCCTTAACTTCAAGATAAAATCATTTATGTCTAAAGTAGCAAGAGTGTCATTCTGTCTCAGATTAGACACAAATGAATCCCATTTATCCAGCAGACCATCAGCAAAGCTTGAAACTTCATCTTCCACAGATGTAGTCACACCATGAGTATGCAGCTCACTCATCAAATGATAAAATCAATTAATGATGTCATCTAAGCTCTTATTTCTTATTAGAGAGAAATTATCAAATTCCTTTTTGAGAGCTTTAGGTTTCAGCACCTTCAAGGTTGCATTACCATCGTATCTCTTTTCTAAAGCTTCCCATAACTACTTCGACTGCTTGTTCTCCGAGAATTGATAAAATATATCCTTTGGTATTGACTGAGTCAACAGTGCATACGCTTTCTTCTCAGCGTTATGCAGAACCTTCTGAGCTTCATTCATACCCCCAGCGTTAACATCACCCTATTTGCGCTGACTGGTACAGTATAACCAGTCCTAATAGATGTCCATAGATTAGGGTCTACACCATTCAAGTATATCTCAAACCACTGCTTCCACTGTGGGTACTCATCCAATGTCAACAACTTTGGCGGTTTGTTGTGATTCCCTGTCTCATTTTCCAGAAGAAGAAGATTCCGGATACGCGAGTCTTTGCCGGCAGTGAATGCAGCAAACTGGTCTTCAATGGCTTAAAACCTGACAAACTTAAGACAAGACAGATTCAATCATGCGATTAAGCAATGAGACTTGGTCAATCGTACGATTGAAGGATGCGAATAAATTCAATCGTGCGATTGGATTTAGTCGTGCGAATGAAGAGGACGATTGAGGTCAACCAACTGGAATATCTTAAATGTGCGAATGAACGATGCGACTAAGTCTAGTCGTGCGATTGGAATATGCGAATAGGATTCAGTCGTACGACTGATTCAATCGTGCGAATGAACAATGCGACCGAGTCCAGTCATGCGATTGGAATATGCTAATGGCATTCAGTCGTATGATTGATCCAATCGTGCGACTGAGGCTGTTGTGTTTGAAAAATTTTTGGATCTTGAACACTTTGACACAAAATATGAGTTTTTCAGGAACCCTAATCTACCGTATGATGAAAAATCAAAAGTTGAACTCATGCACTCGTCAAAAACACGTTTTGAAGCAAAAAAGATGAATCTTTTGATTAGAAACGTTAATTTTAACACTAAAAGTAATCGAATCCACGCAAAATCACAAGCCTAAGGTCTGATACCACTTGTTAGGACCGTTTTTGTACGGAGTACTAGCTGATTCTGCATGAGATCAGATCAAATAGCATGGAATTGTGTTTGATTGGCGATCCAATCAGTGAGAACGACAACCTGATCGATCTAACGATTAAACAAACGTTAAGAACGAGTTCGAATCGATCAGGAACGAACTATGAAGTTGGACGAACTGGGACTCTCTGGACGGCTAGGGTATGATAGTATTTGAAGTGTTTTGTTTTTCCACGAATTATATGGTATTTATAGGTTTTCAGTATCTAGTCATTCGATTGAGCCATTAGCATGGTTAAGTCATATGCACGGCTGAAGGTTTAGTCGTGCGACTGAGTCAATCTTATTTCTCAGTCATACGACTGATCTAGTCACCTGGTTCAGTTGTGCGACTGGTCCATAAGTATTGTCCATTCGTGCGTATGGTCCATAAGTATGGTCCATTAGCATGAATAACCACCCGACTAAATTGAACACATTTCTGAATCATTATTGAACTAGAACTATGTACAACAACCTCAAACCTATATATAATGTTCATACATATGAGTAATACTAAATACAATAAGAAAATGATATAATCAAAGACAAATAAACATCAAAACACATATCATATTTCATTAAGCACTTCCATTACATATGTGTAAGAAATGAAAGACATTTACATTGAAGTACATAAACTAGGAACATAGTGTATCAAGACATTGCCTTGATCTAGCTATTGTCTTGAAGAGCCTCTTCTATGTTCTTGGGTAGTGTCTGACATAGAAAGCAAGAAAACAAACAGATGTTTGCAATACTTGACTTGCTTCTAGTCACCAACTCATCTAGTTTACTAAGGATGTTTGACACTGGATAATCCATATATATCATTGTGGTTGTAATGGAGTCACCAGCAATGGATACATCAAGGTTAGAGACATTTAGATCATCATGGTAAGAGGCACGTTCAGTTTGTGATGTGGCAGAGTGACGAAAGTAGTCAAAGGCTTCATTTGTTCCTGCTTGGGCATCTGCTTCACTTTGAACACTGTCATCATTTTCATTCCTCTCAGTTTCAACTGGAACAGTAGCTGGTATTAGATTCCTCACTTTATTTAATGGTTTATATGAAGGAGTAAGCATAGAACTAGGACCAGTCTCAGTTGAAATGCTTTGATGTTGTGGTGCTTGTCAGACAGGATCAGCTTGTAAATGGACATCTTCATTTGGTTGATCAGCAGAATTAGGATGGATCATGGGAAAGTCATCTGTTCTTACTACTGTTCTGGAAGATTTAGCTGATTGTAGGTTACCTGCATATGACAAGTGAAACTGATCAAAGGATCTAGTAAATGAGTCAATATCAAACAACCAATCGGGACCATTGATTGATTTAGGAATGGAGTGTTCCTTAAATTGAACATTGGTTGATTCATCAATTATGTTCAATCTAAGATTGAACACTCTGAAAGCCTTTGAAGCTGAGGAATAACCTATAAAGAATCCCTTATCAGACTTTGGAGAAAACTTTCCTAAATGATCTCGGGTGTTTAATATTGATACAGGACTACCAAATGACATAAAAATCCAATGAATGGTTTTCTTAGAAAAATAAGTTCATAAGGTGTCTTATTGCTTTATTTGACTATCAGTGTTTGATTTTGTACAAAGCAGGCTATGTTGACTACCTCAGCCCAAAAGGTAATAGGCAGTTTAGCATCTGCTAGCATCGTTCGTGCTGCTTCAATCAGTGTTCTATTTATCCTTTCAGCTACCCCATTTTGTTGAGGAATTCTAGCTGTACTGAATTGATGCATGATGCCTTTGGTTGTACAAAATGAACTCAGATCTTCATTTTCGAATTCTGTTCCATTATCACTTCTGATTGATTTTACTTTATGATCAATTTGGGTTTCAATCTTTGTGATAAAGTCTTTTATTAGCTGTCATGCTTTGTTTTTACGAAGTAAGAATAAAACCCATATAAAGCGTGAATAATCATCAATGATCACCAAACAATACTATTTCTTTCCAATGCTCATAACATGAGTTGGTCCAAAAAGATCCATGTGAAGTAACTTCAATGGAGTGTTGTTTGTGTTCACAAGCTTTGGTTTGTGAGACAAGTTATGTTGTTTTTCTTTGAGACATGTTGAACAGTAGTCAATGAAGTGAAATTCTTTGAGGAAGACCAACTACATGGTTTCCTTTGACCAGTCTGTTCATATTTTTGAAATTTGTATGTCCCGAGCGTCTATGCCAAAGTTGTGACTCATCAGATGATCCCTTAGACATAAGACATGTTTCTTCTTTGAGATGTGCAGAATTGCGGTTTAGGACATAGGTATTATTCTTCCTCAGGGTCTTCAAGACAACCCATTCTTCAGGAATTTTAAATCCTAGTTTCAGAATGTAGTAATAAGTGTCAGTAAAGTGAGTAGAATATTTCCTGTCACAGATCTGAGACACGCTAAGTAGATTGAAATTCAGCTACTCGTAGTAGTTCACTTTATCAAAGCTTAGAAATCCGTTTGTCACAGATCCTTCACCTGTAATCCTTCCACCTTGTGAATCTCCACCTAATGCTACAGTCGTTCCTTTAATGTGCTTGAAGTCATGAAGGAGGGAATGATCTCCAGTCATGTGTCAGGAGCATCCACTGTCCACATACCATAAGCTATTGGACCTGTATGGATGACCCTGCAAGCAAAAGAAACTAATTAGAATATGGAACCCAAGCCATGATGGTCTTTGGTTTCCTGTTTCTATCTAGGACTGTAACTTCTTGGTATTTTCCTCTAGGTTAAACTTGAAAGGATGATGCTTTGATTGATTTGTGTGAGGTTCTTCTGGTTCAAATTCTCTTAATTTAAACTAATGTGTCAGAGGAGTCATCAAACCTTTGGTCTTTATTTCTAAATAGAAATTGAGTACGTTTTTTATTTTCAGAAATCACTTTTGTTTTAGATCTTGGAAGAACATTAAGTGATTGTTTCATACTTTTATTTTGCTTTTGTTTGATGCTCTTTGACTTCCAATTGTCATAGAAGTCATCATCAGAATATGACATTATTGATTGTCTGTTCTTTACTGGACTTCTACACTTGACTTTGACTGTTGAAATTGATGAAATGGGCTTGTTTTGAGAAATTCTCAAGCCTTTCTTATTAAAGTAACAATCAAATGTATTGTGATTGTCATATCACATACTGAACAATACTTGTTGAAATAACAATCCTTGTTTGAGTGATTGTTCATATTACAGATTGAGCAGTATTGGTTGTAATAACACTCATTTGTGTTGTGATTTGACATATGATAGTTTTCACAGTACATTTGTGTGATCTTTGTTTTTGATGATGAAGCTTCTTGATGCTTAATTGATTTTGACTTTGACTCTTGTTTCATTTTGATTGAAGAAGCAAGTTCATCCTTTTTGTTATCAGTAGATTGTTTCACAACTCTACTGTGTCTCTTGTTTAAAGGATGTCTTTGCTTCTATTGAGCCTTTCTCACCTCCAAATCAAATTATTCAACATCATTTTTGTTGTAAATATCAAAACCTATTCCTTGTTTTGATTTAGGAGGTGAGCTCAGATCAATCTTATTTTTGGTGATTGATTCTTTGGGGATTTTGATTTGAATGATGGTGATGCTAAAGATTTGCCTTTAATTTTTGTTGAAACCTTATCTGATTTGCTTGAATTATTTGGAGATTTAACTTCACAATCAGCTTTTATTTTAGCAGTTTGTTTCAATGGCAATTTAACGTCTCTATTTAATTTGAGTCTTTCTAGGATGAACTTCACAAAAGGAATGATGGCATTGACTGGACTCTTTTGTTTCTTTACATTGACATGCTTGTCTGAGCATTCTTTTATCTTAATGGGGTGACCTAATCTGATTTTATCCTCATTTGTTTCAATGTACACATTTGGGTTGTTTTGAGGATTTGTAGTCTGAGAAACTAGTGTTTTAGTTTCAGTAGATTTAGGTTCAATTGAGTCAGACAAATTAGGACGCTCAGGCATGATAGTGTAGTTGTCATTGTATGGTGGTGGACAAGAATTATATCCAATTCCAGTCATGTCTTTAGGCTCCTTTTGTGAGTCAATCAACTCTTGTAGCTTAGCAGAAGAGAATTAAAACTTTTCAAGTTTCAATTCAGTGGCTGATTGCTCAGCTTTGGTTTTGGTTAACAGTTCAGTTAACATCTCATTCTCAGCTACTAGAGTATACTTCTCACCATGCAATTTTTCAATGTCTGAAACTAAAGACTTGATTTTGATTTCAAAGCTTTTCATTTTGTGTCTTAGCATTTCATATTTTACTTTTTATTCTTTTATTTTAGCTGCCAGTTTATGATTATGTTCTCTGTACCCTTGTAATTCAGTGACGCATTTTTCACTACAAAGATTAGCTTTTACCTCAGATGGCATAGGAGTTGGACTATCATTGATGTGAGCCATGAGTGCATGATTTTGAAATTGTGGTTTGACTTCCTCTACATACAAGGTCCAGTCACATACTCCATCTTATCTGATGACAAGGGTGCGTTTGAAGTGATTGGTTGTTTCCATGGGCTTGCTGTGTCAGCTGGTGCTGACTTTGATGATTTGGTTGATGATGATGCAGATGTTGATGCTGACTTTGATGACTTGATTGAGGAGCTAATGATGAAGTTGATTGAGAGTGTGGTTCACTGCGTGAGCTTCTTTTGTAGTTGTTGTTGTTTCTTCTGGGTGTATTACATTCCCTTGAGAAGTGGCCGGTCATACCACAGTTGAAACACTTCACTTTGGATTTGTCATAACCAAGCTTTGTGTTCTCATTCAGGCTTACCTTTTTACCTTTCTTGAAGAATTTCTTTGCCCTTATTGCAATCATGGCCATTTGCCATTGTAAATACATTTCTTCAACATCATCTTGATCCATTTCCTCCCGATCTTCTTGGATTAGATGAGCTGATGTGAGTCTTCCTTTCAAGTAAGCTTCAAAACTTGCAACAAAGGCATTGTAGGTTGCCTTTTGTTCTTCAGACTTTTGATCAACAGGAAAGTTAATGGATATGGAAGTGGATGGATTAGAGGTAGATTGCTTCTGTGATTGAGATAAAGGAATGAATCAATTGGATCTAGATTGATCTCTGGATGACAGAAAAGCATCATCTTCAGTAATAAAGGCAATTTCCATAGAATGAGTTTCTTATGGAAATTTTTAAGCCTTATGACTTGAGGTCCACTCAAGTTTCTACTCCTTTCATCTAATTCAAGAGCTTCAATTTTTGCTGTCATGATATCTAAGCTTGTGCTCTCCAGATCAAGAGTGTTTTTCAGCATGGTCACATTTTGCTTCCAGATTTCAGGCAGACTGTGCAGCATCTTCTTGTTCATCTCCTTTTCTTTGTAGGTGGCCCCCATTATCTCCAGATTATTTACCAGTTGGACAAATCTATGAAGTTGTTTTGAGATAGATTCTCCTTTGGTGTGATGGAAGGTTTCATATTGAATAATCAGTTTGTCTTTATTAATCTCAGTGACCTCACTGCTCCCTTTACACATAATCTGAAGTGCATCCCATACCCCTTTTGTAGTGTTGTATTTCTCTAATCTTTTGAGTACATCCATTTTTAAAGCCTGAGTTAGAATGGAGCAGGCTTTAAGATCAATCCTAATCTTCTTATAGTCATCATCATCAAGATTAAGATTTGGATCCTCAATGTGGTTTCTGACTATTTTGTACTATGTAGCTTGATTAGCATTTAAAGAGATTGGGATGTATGGACCTTTGCATATTGATATCCAATAGTCCGGATCCACACTTGTAATATAGTTTCTAAACCTTATTTTCCATTCCTTAAACTCAGATTTGTGTTTAAGCATTGGAGGTTTAGAAGCATGGCCAAGTTCATCAAAGTTAATAAGATCCATGTTTAATAAACTGATTTTAGAGTGTTTGAGCATGGTTTAAGTTGATGTTAAGTCCAATGGTTCAAACAGTTCACGGTTCAGAATATTGTAGGTCTTCTATGAACAGTAACAACAGTAGGTTTTTGGCTTGATTTAACAATTTACTTTTTGGTTTCTACTTTGTTGATTTTATGTATTTTGTTTGAGTTCAATCACAGATCTAAACATATCAAAGCTTTTTGGTATGTTCATGTAACAGAAAGGTGAAAGAAGAAGATGTTTTTTGAGATTTTTATAGTTGTAGACTCATTAACAACTTCTACTTGTTAATAAGCAACTCAATCAACAGCTCAGTCGATTTTCGGCCTAGATCTGAGCAGATCTTAGGTTGAATCCGAGAGCCAAAGCTCTGATATCAATTTACTAGGTTGTCCGAGAATGATATTCTCTGTTGAGTGTGAGTCAACAAGGATCGAATATGAAGATTGAGTAAGTGATTAAGTAGCAGAAATACCAAATCAGAGTACATTAAATGTAGTAAAAATTTTCATAAATGCTTGTCTATTGATTGTAGAACAAACAAGTTACAGGATGTTTTAGGGTTTCTTGAGCAGTGAAAAGACAACCTTAAAATATCGAAACTTGGGTACAAGGTTTGTGTCAATGAAAATACATGTGACAAACTTGGGAAAAACTTACATAAAATGGATATTCTATTCTATTTATAGGCTGACATAAAGTCTGTACAAAATGACTAAATTACCTTAACATCTATGCAGAATACTAGTCTAAGTACAAAAGTTACTTCATCCGCATTGGTTGTTGAACATCCGCATTGACTAATGCGGATGTCTTGGCTTCATCAACATTTTTTTATTCTTCATCGGCATTAAGTGTTTGGTCATCAACATTAACTAATGCGGATGAACAAACACTTATCAGTATTTCTTCTTGTGCATCCGCATTGACTAATGTGGATGAAAAAATACTTAAAACATTTGTTCTAATGCATCCGCATTAACCAATGCAGATGAACAAATACTTGAAGCATTTGTTCTTAGCCTGCATGCATGCTAAAAGTATACTTCATCCTCTGCCTATCAGCAGACTTCATGCATGCACGCTAAAAGTCGTATGGGTTCTCCGGAAGGAAGCTTGGTCTAATGTCTCTATCCGCTATGGATGAGCATATTAGAGTGATGACGTAGAAGATTAAAAGGGGGAGCTTGTTGACTTGCATTCTCTACCAAGTCAAACTTCTCCTAATGTTGAGGTCAAGGTTGAACCCCGAGAGACAACATAAACTGGACCTAGTGCTGGACCATAGCTAACTTCATGTTCTGATCCATAATAGGGCCCTGATCCCTCTCCTTCTAAACCAGAGAGGGAAAAGGACCCAACCGAGAAAGACATACACGAACTACCTGGTGCTGAAGGCCAGTCTTCTCAGTTAAAGTATATAAATAGGAGGAAAAGGATGGCTATGAAGAGCAACACTAATAAGAAGAAGAAGTCCAAGGCATCCACCTCTACACCTCAGGATGAGTCAGAGCATCCTGAGGTAGCTCAAGAACAGGTTGCTCAACCAAGTCCAACATAAGTAGAGCCTCTTTCAGCTGGGAGACCCATCCTGTCCTGGACTTTTACTGCAAATCCAAACAAATAGTGTTCATCAGAGATTAAGGGATCAAGATGTCTATTTCTAGAAAGACATGATTCATCTTCCTCTGCATGATCTTGAAGACATGAGGAGGTACTATAAGAGTCTGAGGGATCCTGACCAAATAATAAAGAAAGGAATGGTATTGATCCTGATGAGGACTGTTAATATCTGAGTGACCTTCTCTGTTTTAGTAGCATCAGCCTAGGGGGAGTTTGTAAGGTTTATACTTTAAGGTTGATGCAACCAAAGTAACCAAATTGCTTCTAGCGTGCATGCATGAAGTGCAGAGCAGAGTTACTTTAGAAGTTTTGCACATCTTGGATAACATATTCTAAGTGTAAAATCTTCCAAAGCCAAAGACCAAATCTTTCAAAGCCAAAGATCTAGTCTTCCGAATCTTCAAAGACAAAGTCTCCCGAACCCAAAAGACTAAAGCCTGATTTCTTCTGAAGACATAGAAGACATGCTTTCTCCGATCACCTTTTGACAAAAGCTAACCAACTTTCCATTGCCACTCTGAAGACTCACCAACTTGTATAAGTTGGTAAAAAGGTCCATACTTTTGTAAACTGTAGATTATTGTCTAGGGTCTGTAATTTTATACTTTGTACCTTTTATCATTTTTATAATATATTAGGATGTGAGATATGGCATGTCATAGTCATAAGTCAAAAGACAATCTGTCTTTAGACTATACATTGATCTTGTTGTCTAGATTAGTGTTTCTAGCTGGTTTTCAAAGTATAGCCGGTTGTAGGATGTAGTATAAAGTATATCATGTTCTTGTATTTATCTTTATGCTTTGTAACACTTGTAATAAAACTTGAGAGCAATATACAACATTCTTGAAAACCATACTTATCTTGTTCTTTTGTTCTGTCTCATTGTTTACTTGGGTTCTTAGCATCAATTACTCAAACACGGTTCC
>BJCO01002407.1:0-13197 GCA_018326465.1 Flaveria floridana
ATATATATATATATATATATATATATATATATATTAATTAATTAGTATAAAAATTATTTTGTTAATCGAATTGATTCAGGAAGTTTTAATTAATTCCTGAAAATTCTAAAAGCTTTAATATTTTATATTTTAGGTTACAAATATTATAAAATGCTATAAAAAAATTTTATTGATTTAATTATTTTGCTTTCTACACTAAAACGTATATTATTTGGCACTTAAATCATTAAGACTTATTGCTAATGTAATTTAGATAATTAAAGATTAATTATTTTAATATTTTAATAATTACACACTATCTTGTTGCTTTTTTTAAGGGCTTACTATTTAAACTATGTCAAATAATTCTTTTCAACAAATAGGTATTATTGTTGTTAAACCCATCGTATTTCAAGTTAAATTGTTAAAAATCCCGATCTCAATTGAAACCCTAGTTTTCCCGAATCGTCTTTGAAATCTTGCCGATTATAATCTAATCTTGAAACTCGCGTATAGGTAATATGTGAAGAAACCAGTGGTGCTATTCTAGTTTTCTTATTAATCAAAGTACATCATATATCATGTGAGTTTTCATCCCCCGTTTTTACTTTACTTCACTCTTTTGCGGTGAAGCATGTTGACTATATAACTGTACACTTGTAAATTTGTTGAATACTTGTAAAGCACGTGCAATTCACCTTATTAATTTGTCATGGTTATTTGAGATATTGCTTAACATTATATGATAGTCATCTTGTAAAAACAATTATTAACTATTACTAGTCTAGCGATGTTATAGAGCTATGGGCTTGACAAGCCTATTTGGTGCTAAAGCCGAGGTTATTGTTAGCTCCTGATAACGTATTCTTGTTCATCATAGGAACCAAGTACACTTAGCTAATCGTATATCTCGTTGTGGCCATATTTTGTTAAGGTTTGATTGTATCATAATGCTATCTATATGTTCATGTACTATTTCTTAACATATGTCTTGAATTGTCTCTTAAAAGGTTTTATATATGTATGTATTATTTCATGGGAACTCACCAATATACATATGTTGACTTTATATTTAACATGTTCCAGGAGGTGCACAAGCTTTGGTGTTGATTCTTGAAAAATTGAGTTCATCTAGAATTGGACCTAGAATAAAATATAGAATTCATTTCATATTTATGTTATGGTCTTGCACCTCTTATTTATCCTATGTTATGGTTGTTTGCTTGAACCTATGATCTAAATTTACAATTTGGAACCTTAAGAATAATGATATTTACACTTTGAGGTAACGTTGTATGGCTTTGAACAATCTTAACCCTCACATCTTGATGTTTACGCCGTTAAGATTGGGGTGACAGATTGGTATTAGAGCCCATAACTATAGGGACTTAGGTTATTAGAAAATGGTGACTAGACTAAGGTTAATATACGGACCTTTACATGAAAATTCTTCATGATCTTGTAAGTTTACTTATATGCATACTACATGATGCTACATGTTACATGAATTATTCCTTATGTGCTACTTGTGCTTTACATGGTTAACTTGAATTACAAAACCTTCAGTCTCATATATCTCCAACTTTTTAACCATCTTCACCCGTCACTGGTTTCAACACGTCAATGTCTTGCACTTCTTAAACTTATTCTCGACTACACGTGGAATCGTACGCATTAAATCGAATGGTTCATTTCTTTAGACTTTATGTCTAATCTTTGAAATCTCATCAAGGTTTTAATTCTATTAGTCTATAAATAAAAATGTGTGACTCATAAACACATGTATTCTGGATTTCCTTGCAAAAAGCCTTTAGGCTAAGGTAAGCATTTCACATAAATCCCAATCAACTGTGGAACTAGTTATGCTTACCCGGGTATTTTGGGATGAGTAATAAATTATGGTCAAAATACACAAATTTCCTAGGACATGGTAGAGTTAAGTCACCTTGACGTGTCAATGTTCCTAAAAGCTTAGTGTACCAAATGGAACCATCCCGTATGTGTTTTACAAGTCCTGAAAAATTATTTCTTTATTGAACCAACTGTACTTTAAGAATTCCGGTGTCTATCCTATTCTTGATTCAGAATGTCTCGTCATCATGGAAAACGTGGTAGCTCCGACCGTAAGATCGCCGCGATGATCGCCCAATAAATGGCTACTGTTATTCCCATAATGGTCGCTGAACTAAGTAGCACCCTAATGGCCAATGGTAGTAAAAATGTAAATGGGAATAATGGTGGTAATGACAATAATGGTCAAGGAGAAAACAACGGTAATCAAGGAGGGAATAACCAAACTTGCATGTTCAAACACTTAAACTCGTGTAATCCAACCTGTGTTTGTTAGACTATTTGAAGATGATACTTACCAAAACCTAAGTACCAAATCTCATGATGATTACCAAAACCGACACGGTGAAGATATGCTAAAGATATGATCAAACGAAGAAAATTGACCAAAGTCAAACTTAGTCTAACTTGGTCAACCGAGGTCAAAGTCAATAGTCAACATCAGCGGTCATCCCGAATGACGTCAGCACCCGGCAGTCACCTATCAGCAATAGAGAATTTATCAGGCTTAGAACTATCTTTGTGTAATCATTTGTGCTTAAATATATTTTTTTCTTATTTTTCTAAAGACTATAAATGACTAAGTGTAGTCATTTATACTCCATATCTAGATGAGAGGAAAACAATCAGAAACAATAACAAACATTCAAGAGAGAAAACAAGGTTGAGTGTGTATGAGAGAAAGTGTGCTTGCAAACTCCCTTGTAATTCTCTTGACATCATACATATGAATGAATGAAATTTATATGAATATATGTTCTTGAATTTGTTCATCATTCATTCATCATCATACATTAAATCTTGCATATAGATCTTCACTTGAAATCATCAACGGGTCTGTGAGATTCCACATCAGAGATCTGATAAACGACAACAATACGATTGCAATATTCGATCCGTATATCGATTTCAATAGTTTTAGTGGAAAGAAAGGAGCCACTACACTTCTCGAGTGGTTCAAGAGCATAGAAAATACCATAATAGTGAGTGCCCAGAAGCACTCAAGGTTCTTTATGCCTTGAGTGTCCTCCAACAAAGCGCACTTACATGGTAGAATAGAGAAAAGAGGAATAGAGGTGCATAAATTTTACTGGCTTTACCCTGGAGGAGTTTAAGAACATTATAATCCAGAAGTTCTATCCTAGGAGTGTTGATACATGATGTCCCTAATTTATTGTACTTAAACGTTTATGTCTTTCATTTCTTACATATGTGTAAGGGTATTATTGTAATATGATATATGTTTGGATGTCTATTTACTATTGATTATATTGTATTCTTATAACGTTTATTACTATACACTTAACTGAACATTATATATTGGTTTGTAGTAGTATTCATAGTTCTGAGTTTATAATGACTCAGAAATGTGTTTGACTTAGTCTTGTGGTCATTCATGATAATGGGCCATGCTTATGGACCAGTCGTATGACTGAACCAAGTGACTGAATCAGTCGCATGACTGAGTCATAAGACTAGCTCAGTCGCACGACTGAACCATTCATAAAGTTCAGTCGTGCATATGAATCAATCGCTTGACTCAGTCGCACAACTGAACCATGCTAATGGCTCAGTCGTACGACTGTACACTGAAACCTATAAATACCACGTAATTCGTGGAAAAACGAAACACTTGGAATTCTATCATACCCTAGCCGACCAGAGAGTTCTATCTCGTTCATCCAAATTCATAATTCGTCCCGGATCATTTCCTAATCATTCTTAATGTTGTTCTATCGTTTGATTGATCCTAGTTTTTGTTCTCACTGATTGGATCGGCAATCAAATAGGATTCCGCACTATTTGATCTGGTTACGCGTTGAATCTGTTAGTACTTCGTCCATACATGGTCCTAACAAAGAGTGACTTACAAAAGCTTAAGAAAGAATTTTGGAACCTTAAACAGGATAGCGGGAATCATTTGGCTTATTCAACCAGGCTTCACGAACTAAGCATCCTCTTGCCCCACATGGTTGATATGGTTCCTTGTAACATTGATAAATTCATAAAAGGTGTACAACCTCAAATTCAGGATGCTATAGTAGGAAGCAGGCCCATGACTCTAGAAGAAGCAATCACCATCACCGCTCAGCTCACTTAAAACCACATCAAGGTCGGCAACCTGACTGTAAAGGGCGCTAAAAAGACTGAGAGGGTATTCCAGAATCTACTAAGGAGGTGAAGTCTGAATCCTCCTCTAAGGGCAAGAAACATACGTTCACCCTTGGCTGAAATTTTGCTATAACAACAACCAACACCCCTAACAAACAAGATGCTACCGGTAATCAAGCACCCGTTGCTAGAGCATACACTGGCCCACATCCGATGTGTAACATTTGGAAATATATTCATGCGGGGAATAATCCATGTCGTATCTGCTCACTTTATGAGAAATATGGTCATTTGGTTGCTACATGTCACCATGCACCAAACAATGCTACTCTAGTTGCCAATCGTTCTTGTTACAACTATGGGAAACTGGCCATTTTCGTCCATAATGCCCCCGTGTTGCGGGTAATTTTCCATAAGCTCGAGTCCATGTATTTAACATCAACACAAATCAAGCACAGGCAAATAACGACGCGGTTAACGATACGTCATTCTTATTCATAATCTTTATGATCCATGTTTTCATTTGTTTTCCCTGTATCGATAAAAGTCCTATATCTGAACAGGTATGTTTCTTGTTAATAATTGCTATGCATCTGTCTTGTTTGATTTGGGAGCCGATAAGAGTTTTGTCTCCTTATAATTTGAACTTGCACTTGCTAAGTCGCGCACTAAGCTAGAAAAGTCATTTAACGGTTGAAGTAGTCGATGGAAAATCCATCATTATTGACGTCATCATTAGCGATTATGTTTTGCTTTTTAACGAGCATGAGTTTCCTATTGATCTAATTTCCATGGAACTCGGAAGTTTTGAAATTATCATTGGCATGGATTGGTTAGTGATGTGTTGAAAAACACATCCGTTTTTTTTCATGTTTTCAGATTAATTCCATTTAAATTTTACTTAGAGTCACTAGTTTTTACTTTTCGTTTGCTATTTTGTGTTTCAATAGGTGCTTGGGTGCTTAAAAGTGAAGAAAACGCTTGGGAAACGAAGAAAAGAGCCAAACAATGGGAAAAGACCAACACTAAGAATTTTTTCTAAGTGAAAAATTAAAAGTCTCTGGAAAATCCCAACTATGTGATACGCACAATAGGAGGGCTCCTCCTACGCATATCTCATAGATCATGGTTTAGGGTTTTGGTGATTTTTTAATCTATGCGATACGCACAGAAGGAGGGCTTCTCCTGCGCGTATCACGTAGATGGTCTTTTCGAGAAAATTTTACAAAGTTGTATTTAAACAACTTTTCTCACCAAAAAACAAGGGAGTCGAGACTAGCAGACATTTCAAGAGCATTTGTGACATCCGGTAATTTTCCGTTATCAAACTCCAAAAAACAAGGGAGTAGATGGGTTTTGGTGATTTTTTCGGGTAGTACCACTGGGTCTGACGAGCCCCACCTGTGTGACTCGAGGTCAGACGGGTGCAATTTTTTCCTAACGAACATTGTCACGACCTGGTAAGTCATGGCGGGAGGCAACAAACGTAACACAGACGGCTTCAATCGTGAAATCACTATGATTATTACTTTTGTTTAAAGACTAGCTATCTATTACAATACATTTCCTATGTATTGCAACTGTTACTGATTATTGTTTAACGCAAACTCTTGAACTCACCAACTATCGTGTTGACTCTTTTAGTATGCTATTCTCAAGTTAAGGTTCACCATTTCTTAGGAGCATGTTGCACGGGTCAGCATCATGATGTTTGTCAGCATGTTATGAAACAGTGTTTGATTGTGTTTGTTTAAACCCTTATGCTTTAGTCTTGCACAATATCTGGGTGCGTATGTTTGCGTATTTTAAATCATGTTACATTATTTTGGGTATATTTGGTTATTTAAACGCTTCCGTGGTATTTTAAGTTAAACTCTGATTTTGAATGTTAGTTCATATAAAGTCGTTCTAAGTAACTAATGACTGAGATCCTGGTATGTTTTTTGAGGGTGTGACAGATTGGTATCAGAGCCATTGGTTATAGGGAACTATGTTGCATACACACTAGTCTATAACCGCACACAGTTAGTTAGTTACTTGTTCTTTATCTCTCTACTGTATACTCATTGGCATATGCATCGCATTCTCTGCAGTATGGCATCATCTTCATGCGCTACAGGCAAGAGACCAGTAGGTTCAAATGCTCCTACACGATCCGAGTCCCCTCCTCCTCCACCTGTACCTGATCAGACACTTGATTGGCCATGACTTGACAACCCTCTTAGGTAAACAAACTGGGATCAACCTTTTGTTTTGATGGAACACGACCCTCAATGGGATTGGAGCTTCTACCCTAAGTATGTGAATAATATGATGTATAAGGAGCGTGTACCTGTTTCGAGGCCAAGGACTAGAAACAGCACTGAGCAGCCTACACCTTCTTTCCCTCGGACATTGCAGTCTAATGAGCAGGTGATTGCAGCTCTGGTGGCGGCATTAGACACGGAAAAAACAACATACCCAGTGGCTTATAGGACAAGTCTGGGGACTGCTATGACAGATGCGAGACATCAGGAGGGAACTAGCTGAAGTGAAAGGTCTACCATATTAGTGCAATCAGCAACAAAGCCACTTAACTAACAGAATAGCTTGGACTACACAACGATCAGAGGTTCAGGACAACACCCTACAAGAGCATGAGGAGAGACTTGCTGCTTTGGAGGCATAGCTCGCGACGATGCACGTGGCTATGGAACAAGAACCAAAACCAGAACCAGAAGAAGAAGAAGAAGACCCCAAGGAAGAACCTGAAGAAGCACCAACGGAAGAAGAAGAACCTAATGAGACGGAAGAAGACAGTGATGCATCTGACATACTAGATTGATTCTTCTTTTTCATTTGACTTTGACTTCTAATAGTGTTTCCATTTCATAACCTATGTGGGAAGGGTTGTTTCCCACCCAACTAGAAAAACTGAAAATTTTGACATTGATGGAATATTTTGTGAACTTGTCACAATTTATTTATCTTTGGTTATCATTTTCGTTATAAGTGTTATGATTGATGAACTTCTTTATCTTCTTACTATTTACTGTGCTTTAATAAGATGAATATGTTACATGTTGCTCATTTTTATGTTTGTGAATGTAAAGTGAAAACTGAAAGTCGGTGGTAGAGGACGAGGTCGTGGATGTGGTGCTGGACGTGGAGCTGGACTTGAAGCTGGGCATGGGCGTGGTGCGGCAGTGGTTAATATGACCCCTGCAGAATTAGTTGCTTTAATTAATGAGCAAGTGCAGGGGGCCGTGGCTGCTGTGCACGCTGCTCAAGTGCCCGTTGCACCACCAGCAGGTAAATAATACGAGTGATTTGAAAACCACTCAAATTGCTTGCTTAAACCGTCAAACTAAATAATTATGGTTTGTTGAAACAGGAACCCCGCCCTGTACTTAATAAAACTTTCATGGATTGCAAGCCCTACACCTATAGTGGAGCTGAGGGCGCGGTCGGACTAGTTAGGTGGTTTGAGAAGAATGAATCAGTCTTCGCCAAGTGCAACTGCCCACCTGTGGATCAAGTTAAGTATGCGACCAGGACTCTTGAGGGCGCGACACTTTCATGGTGGAATGCCCAAGTGCAAATGTTGGGTCGAGCTATGGCTAACGATTTGCCATGGGATGAGTTCAAGGAAATGATGACCGAGGAGTATTGCCCTCGGGATGAGGTGCAAAAGCTGGAGATGGAGCTGTGGCAGCTGAAGATAAAGGGTTCTGAGACTAAGGCCTACACCACCAGGTGTCATGAGTTGGCTACTTTGTGCCCCAGGATGGTGACCCCGATGCACAAAAGGATTGAGTTGTATCTGCGTGGTTTGGTACCTGAAATCCAAAGCATGGTCACTGCTTCTAACCCTACTACTATCTAACAATCAACTTGGTTGGCTCAGAAGTTAACCGACAAGGCGGTGGAGCAAGGTAAGCTGCCAAAGCGGGGTAAAGTGGCTAGTGTACCAGCAGCAGTGAGTGTACCAGACAATAAGCGCAAGTGGGATGGTCCAAACAACAAATGATCAACTTTGGTTAATCAGCAACAACACCATCACCAGCAACAACCTAGGAAGTTCGACAACAACCGAGGTTACAATCAAACTGCCACTCCTAATCAAGGTCAAGGGGGATACATTGGGAAGCATCCCAAGTGTAACAGATGTAACTACCACCATGTTGGTAGATGTGACAATTTCAAGTGCCAACGCTGTGGAAAGATTGGTCATGCAGTTAAAGATTGTCATGGCGAGCTGATGAAAACGCCATAACAGCCCCAGGAAACTCCTAAAGGCTGTTTTGAATGCGGAAAAGATGGCCATTATAGGCGAAACTGCCCACAACTAAGGAAGAATGGAAATGGCAACAACAACAATAGCCACAACAACACCAATGGCAACAATAACAACGGTAATGGCAACGGTAATGGTGGCAACAATAATGGAGCCAAGGGAAGAGCTTTCGTTATTGGCTTAGGTGAGGCACTAAACGACCCTACAACTGTTACGGGCAAATTTCTTATAAATGGTCGTTTGCTTCCGTATTGTTTGACATTGGAGCCGATAGGAGTTTTATATCTACTAAATTCAGTAGTCTTATGAATGATATGCCCTCTATATTGGACATCACCTATACCGTAGAGTTAGCTGATGGTAAAACAATTCATATCACGCACGTTCACAAGGGTTGTAAGATAGAACTGGCTGGACACATTTTTAACATAGATCTTATGGCCATTACACTCGGGAGCTTTGATGTGATTGTGGGAATGGATTGGCTACCTGGGAAGCAGGCAGAGGTAGTGTGTCACGAGAAGATCGTACGTATTCCTCTTGAGGATGGTGAAATTCTCTCAGTCAATGGTGAAAGGAGTGGTGCTGTGATAGGCATCATATTGATCATGAAGGCGCATAATATGCAACGTAAAGGTCGACTAGCTATACTGACCTTGGTGACTGACAAGCAGCAAGAGGAAAGGAAGATGGAGGATATTCCCGTGGTACGTGACTTTCCAGAGGTGTTTCCAGAGGACCTGCCTGGATTACCACCTCATTGCCAAGTGGAGTTTCAGATTGAGTTGACTCCTGGTGCAGCCCCGATTGCTAGAGCACCTTATCGATTGGCACCGAATTAATTACAGGGGTTGTCTGCACAACTTCAGGAACTGTTAGATAAGGGCTTTATCCAACCTAGCTCATCACCTTGGGGAGCCCCTGTTCTTTTTATTAAGAAGAAGGATGGCACTTTTCGTATGTGCATCGACTATAGGGAGTTGAACAAGGTCACAGTCAAGAACCGGTATCCCTTACCATGTATTGATGATCTATTTGATCAACTTCAAGGATCCAGTTATTACTCAAAGATTGATTTAAGATCTGGGTATCATAAATTATGAGTCCGAGAAGAAGACATCTCGAAGACAGCTTTCTGGACTCGCTACGGTCATTATGAATTCTTAGTCATACCATTTGGGTTGACTAATACATCAGCCGTGTTCATGGACCTCATGAACTGCGTGTGCAAATCCTACCTCAATCAGTTTGTTATTGTGTTCTAAGACCAAGGAGGAACATGAAGAACATCTACGATTGATCTTAGAACTGTTGAGGAAAGAACAACTATATGTAAAATTCTCTAAGTGTGACTTTTGGATACGAGAAATGTAATTTCTAGGTCACATTGTGAATGAGAAGGGAATTCATGTAGATCCTGCAAAAGTGGAAGCAATCAAGAATTGGGCGGTTCCTAAAACTCCTAGTGCGATACGTCAATTTCTTGGTTTAGCGGGATACTATAGGCACTTTATTGAGGGATTTTCCAAAATTGCTCAACCCCTCACTGCCTTGACACTTAAAGGTACTACATTTAAATGGGGAGAAAGTCAAGAATCAGCCTTCCAATTGCTGAAACCGAAACACTATAGCGCATCGATACGGGTATTACCGAAAGGAACATATGATTTAGTGGTGTATTGTGACGCATCCATTCAGGGATTGGATTGTGTCTTGATGCATCAAGAAAAGGTGATAGCCTACGCCTCGAGACAACTGAAGGTCCACGAGAAGAACTATACCACCCATGACTTGGAATTGGGTGTGGTGGTTTTTGCCTTAAAGATTTGGAGGCATTACTTGTACGGTACCAAGTGCACTATCTACACCAATCATAAGAGTCTTCAACATATCTTTGAGCAAAAAGAACTGAATATGAGGCAACGGCGCTAGGTGGAGCTACTGAACGATTATGATTGCACTATCAAGTATCATCCGGGGAAGGAAAACGTGGTTACCGATGCCCTAAGCCGGAAGGAAACCTCTAAGACTAGGCAAGTTTGAGCTTTACAGCTTATGATCAGCACTCAAATGCCTAAACAAATTAAGGAAGCATAGACAGAGGCTTTGAAAGCTAAAAACATTGGGTCCGAGTCATTACGTGGGATGGATAAGCAGCTTGAGGTGAAAGCAGACGAGATTCGTTATTTCATGGATAGACTTTGGGTGCCTATCTATGGATATCTGAGAAACTTGGTTTTAAGTGAGGCACACAAGTCTAAATATTCTATACATCATGGCTCTGACAAAATGTATCATGATCTGAAGGCGCACTACTGGTGGCCTAACATGAAGGCGGATGTAGCTACGTATGTGAGCAAGTGTCTGACATGCTCGAAGGTGAAAGTGGAGTATCAGAAACCATCTTGATTATTACAACAACCTAAGATTCCTATGTGGAAGTGGGAACATATCTCCATGGATTTCATCACCAAACTCCCACGGACTAATACTGGTTGTGACACGATATGGGTTATCGTAGACCGATTAACTAAGTCCGCTCATTTCTTGGCAATCAAAGAAACTGATAAGATGGAAAAGCTGACTTGAATCTATCTGGAGGACGTAGTTTCTCGTCATGGCGTGCCAGCCTCAATCATTTTTGATCATGATGCTCACTTCACATCGCACTTCTGGCAGTCATTGCAGAAATCTTTGGGTACACGGTTGGACATGAGTACCGCTTATCATCCGCAAACTGATAGTCAAAGTGAACGTACCATACAGACGCTAGAAGACATGCTGCGCGCTTGTGTGATTAACTTTGGGAATAACTGGGAAGTTCACTTACTATTGGTGGAATTTTCTTACAATAATAGTTATCACACCAGCATACAGGCAGCACCATTTAAAGCTTTGTGTGGACGGAAATGTAGATCACCAGTTTGCTGGGCTGAAATTGGTGATAGTCAGCTAACTGGTCCTGAATTGGTGCATGAGAACATTGAGAAGATTGTACAAATAAGGAACCGTATAGCTGCAGCACACGACAGACAGAAGAGTTATGCTGATAAGTGACGGAAACGTCTAGAGTTTGAGGTTGGCGACAAAGTCTTATTGAAAGTCTCACCATGGAAAGGTGTGATCCGGTTTGGTAAAAGATGAAAGCTAAACCCGAGATACGTTGGACCATTTGAGATATTGGAAATAATAGGTCTAGTGGCCTATCGACTAGCCCTACCTGATTTGCTTGGTGGAGTTCATGATGTATTTCATATCTCAAACTTAAAGAAGTGCTTAACTGACGAAGCGATGGTCGTACCCCTAGGAGAAGTTCAAGTGGATGAAGAACTACGCTTCATTCAGGAACCAGTCGAGGTGATGGATCGTGAGGTGAAGACACTTAAGTAAAGCAAGATACCCATAGTCAAAGTTTGTTGGAACTCGAGACGTGAACCCGAATTCACGTGGGAACGTGACAAACAGATGAAGCTTAAGTATCCTCAACTATTCGAAAAGAAGATGCCAGCAGATGCAGGTATTGATTAAATTTCAGGACGAAATTTCTTTCAACTTGGGGATGATGTGACAACTCACCCAAAACTCACTCGATTTCTTTATGCCAATGCAGTAGACCAGTGATGGAACACTCACCATGTAATGTAATTTTCGGGACGAAAATTCCTTCAACATGGGGATAATGTGACATCCGGTAATTTTCAGTTACCAAACTCCGTTAGTTCCGTTAGGTCTTGCATACACGTGTTGTGAACACACACTAGTTGTCGTTAAACGTTGGTGACTTTAAAATAATTAACAATGACAAACTAATAATAATCTAATAAATAATGTGATTATTGTATTATGCTTATGTGTTTACGCGATTTAAATATTAACTGTGAGTTTTATCGCGTAACGTGGATACGTGTGTATTTAATCCGTATGTCTTGTGTTTAATAAAGATAAAACATATAATTGTTATTATTAGTTTATACGTTTATTAATTTAGTTAAAAACATTTTTAAAAAGAGTTTAAAGCTTAGTTTTTACAAAAGTACAAAATGCAAGGGTTTAAAGGGTAATTACCATAAATTAATTAAAACAAAACAAACCAACCCTAACCCCCTACCCCTTGCGGCCGCGATTTCAACCCACACCCATACACCATCCGAAATTCAGTCCAAGAACACCACAAAGCATCGATTTTGGTTGATCTCAAGTACTACAACAAGTTAGAATCATCAAATACAAGCCATAACACGTTAAAGGTTAGAGTTTTACATGTTTTTCATGTGTTCTTGATGTTGGCCGAAACCATAATTCGAAATTGGGGTTCATAATGTGAAATTCTTGGTCGTTTGATGATGTGGTAATTATAGTTAGGTTAGATTGATGTTGGTTTACGTTGATTATGCAAGAAAACTATGATTTTGATGTGTTGTTCATAAGTTACTAATAATAGTAACTTTATTTGCATGAATATGATGATTTGATGATGATTTGATGATTGTTGAAGTATTTGTGATGATATTGTAGGATTCTATGTGCCCAAGACACGTAAAATATTGATGCGGTTAGTACGTTATGATCCAAGTCGGGTTATACCCAATAACAAGCTTAGCAAACACCAATTGATATTTAATTGATGATATGATCATACAATTAAATATTTACACTAAATTTAGAAAATGGGTTTTCTAAATAAATTGCATATGAGATGGAACAAATTATAAGGATAATTTGTTGATGAGTTTATTGTTATTCTTGTCATTTAAAAGGGT
>BJCO01002408.1:0-11742 GCA_018326465.1 Flaveria floridana
AAAGTAAGTTGCTTTGTTGATAGATCAATATTTCTTTTTATGTTTTTGCATTGATTGTTGTTTACTTGTGTTGTATGTTCATGTTTGTGACTTTTATGGTTGTTTCTGTGAGATGAGTTAACTGTTGTATGAAATCCTATTCACATGTTATATATTTACTAGCACATATTTGGTGTTTAAAGTTCGAACGTGCTGTCACGTCTTAGGTGAATCCCATAGTTTTGTCGATAGGAGAGATGTTGGGTCATAAAAAACGTTATCGTTTAGGGCGCGTTGATGTGGATAAGATGTGGATAAGATGTGGATGAGAGGAGAACTCAAGGTCTAGTGTGTTTGGGTAGGGTTAGGTGGGAATAATCTAGGGATGGGTGATCTCCTGGGAAGTTTTTACTCGGGACAAGAAAAAAACAGATTTGTTAGTTAATTATGTGTGAAACAGAAAATACTGGTAAATTTCCACTCAAGCAAGCAAAAACAAAATTGTTAGCTTATTATAGGAAAAACAGATAGTATTGGTTGATGTGATTAGGTCAGGTGTTACTCATACACTCTTTGATCATCAATATTATAGTACTTGACCTCTTCTTGTGTCCTTTTGTTGTGGCATTTCAGGAAGGGGTTTCTTGGTTCAGCTATAATAACAATTGTAGCTGGGGTTTTGAGTGCTTTCGCGCCAAACTATATATTATTGTTGGTTCTTCGCTGCTTGGTTGGTGTCGGTATAGGGTGTGGACATGTGTTTACATCATGGTTTCTAGAGTTTGTTCCTCTTCCAAACCGAGGGGCCTGGATGGTTGTTTTTTCAACTTTTTGGACCATTGGAACAATAATGGAAGCTGCACTTGCATGGGTAAACGCCTTCAACTAAATAAAGTTTCAACCCATCTGATTCGGGTTATCTTTTATCTCTAACGGGTCACCATATACATTAGCGCCCTGAGGGTTTTCCTAGTTTATAATTTGATTCTATTGCAGTGGATTATGCCTACATATGGTTGGAGGTTGCTACTTGGACTATCTGCAATTCCATCTTTTATGGCACTAGTGTTTTATGGTCTTGTGCCAGAGTCTCTAAGATACCTTTTTACACAAGGAAGATTAGCCGAGGTCCGACAAATTCTTAAGAATGGAGCTGCACTCAATAAGAAGGATCTCCCGGATGGCGTGCTTTTTTCTGACCATACAAAGATTATAACCAACGAGAACGAGTCATCAGAAAGTACAGCGTTACTCTCTCCGACGAGAAGTGAAACCAGCAGTCCTGAAAGAAACTCAGCATCCGTACTCATGCTTTTATCACCAAAGTTGATCAGAACGACGCTTCTCTTATGGTTCTTGTACTTTGCCAACACATTTTCATATTATGGCATTATATTGTTGACTTCACAATTAAGCATTGCACCCAGTGAATGCGACTCGCCCACTTTACACTCGGATGATATTAAGGATCCGAGCCTGTATGTAAATGTATTCATCACTAGCTTGGCAGGTACCCTGGATCCAAGTTTTCCTGTATAAAGTGTTACCGGAGTTTGTTTTAATAATGTGGTGTGTTTTGCAGAGCTTCCCGGGCTCGGTTTAGCAGCTTTTATACTGGACCGAGTGGGTCGTAAGATCTCCATGGAAATCATGTTAGTTTCAGGGTTCCTTCTTTTACTGCCATTAGTCGTCCATCAGAATGAAGTGTTGACCACATGCTTTCTGTTTGGAGCTCGTATGTTCGTTTCAGCAAGTTTCATTGTTGTCTGTATCTATGCTCCCGAGGTATGTCCCACGTTAAATACTACCTTGATCCGATCACGATCCTAAATTTTCAATTTGATGTATTTTATGATAATTGGCATTTGATGAGGGCAGGTATATCCTACAAACTTAAGGACAACGGGAGTTGGAATAGCAACGGCAATCGGCAGAGTCGGGGGTATGGTATGCCCGCTGATCGCGGTTGGGATGGGTAGCGGCTGCCACCAAACGCTTCCAGTGATTCTGTTTGAGGTTACAATACTCCTGTCAGCTCTAAGTGTTGTGATTCTTCCATTTGAGACCAAAGGGAAGGAGTTAACAGACACTGTAGACTTGCCTGTTCACGTACAATGAACATCTCGGATTATCATCACTGGTACTTCTTAAGTACACAGGTTTTATATAGTGTCTTATGTCGGTATTTGTTTGTGCTTGTGTGGTGTGGGTCAAATATTATGAAAGGAACAAAGAGAGCTGGTTATATGATTACATAAGCGTCTTATGTATGATATTTACGGTTCTCTATATAAATAAATTCTTAATCGAACAAGCTTTTGTAGCACAATGCATTTGTTTTCTCAGGAAATATTGTTATTATGCATTATAACTGAATGCAATGTACACAAAACCAGACGAAGAACAAAAGTTTTTAGAACCTTATTTAATGGTATAAATTATGGGGAAACTATAAAAATAACAAGTAACAAAATTCCCTTCTATTAAAATCGGTAACAAGATTACATTCTAGTATGGTCTGAAACTATTTCTGTTGAATTGCATATCATTCATACGAGAATAACACGTCGATGCACCACTGTAACCTAAAACCTCAGTTAATCTTAGCCTTGGGTCGTCTTGGCTTTAACACGAACCAGAGTACAAACAAGACAACCAAGAATGCGGGAATGGTGGTCAAGTCGAACTCAACCTTAACTTTTCTCTGCTTGGTGCAGTGGATCTGGTGCATGCTTGATACCGTAGTGTTCACATACTCTACAAACCTACAAAATATAAGAAGAAATCAACATGATATTAGAAGGTAAATGGTTCTGAAGAGAACCAACAGAAAAACTATGAAATTGTATTCAAAATTCAAATACTGCTTATATTTTAATCTATTGGTCCCATTTCCATGACAATAGTACCGACAATATGTTGGGTTGGCTGATGTGTCAAAACTGGTTTTGATCAAAATGGGCTCAGTTGAAAAAAGATATTCTTCAATGTCTTAAAGACTAACCCGTTGGAAGCGTCTTCCAGACTAGTTAGAAGTCTCAATGCATCCACAAACCGTAGTTCTCCAGCGATTGTTGAAATCTGAAAAATAACACACAAAAAATTGTAATGTTGAGTGTTTAAGTGTATCGTGTTAATCGTTGTGCAAGAAAAAAGGCATAGTTGAACTTACTCTTTTCCACCGGTTAACAACATAGTTATATTTGTCCACCAAGTGTCGCTCATGCGCCTGGAAGGCCTTAAAACTTTGTACAGCTGGCATTTGTTAAGTAGCACAAAACGTCCCTTTTGCCGAAGTTTATTACCAAATGATAATTGAAATTACAAGTAAACAATATAAGGAATGAAATAATGAAACAGCTATACTCATTAGAAGTGTCATTAAAGATCAAGTTCAGCTTATTTCATATGTTAAGGTCAAGAGAAGGTTTTTCTTTAGATTATTTTACCAATTAAAGATGTATCATGCACAACTATCAGCAGAAAGGAAGGATACATGTACGTTCCATCACTAAACGATGAATTGCTGAGTTAACTTGCTGTATAGATTCCTCGAGTGTTGTTAGCATATAGCTACGTGCAATTGTATCCGATAGAAATTGTGAGATATGCCACCCTTGTGAAGTGACGGATAATGGGTTACATCCCACCGACCATACCCAGTCCTGACATGTAACAACCATACATATATGTTTGATCATATAAATTCATGTTCTAAAGAGTAAACTACTTAGGTTTGTGTTGGTACGTAAAAAATATAAAGTCGCTTCAGAATAGGTAACTCGCCTACTTGGTTTCACACTTAAGGATTTCAAAACTTAAACTAGTTTAAAAATGAATGAAATGAATACCTCAATTGCAGTTTCATGAGCTTGGCTATAAACAAGATGAAGCGGAAGCAACCCAGCAATGTGTTCGGAAACAGCAGCCAATGCAGCTTTTATTGGCCTCCTGAACATAGCATAGATATCAGATGAGGCAAGTGATGAATATATTCAAAATGATTAGTAATCAAATAGTGAAGAAAAAAACTTATAGGTTGCAAAGTAAATAAGAAATCCACCTCAAGTTCAACAACAAAGATTGCCCGTTGCATTGTAGGTGGCTTTCCCATGATGAAGAGTCAGATTGGACGACAATAACCATATCAGAAAGCGCCTTTGCCTGATAATGTTTGTCCACTAACAATGGTTCCCCATGTATAAACCAGAAAATTGGAACTTCTAACGTGGACCTACTATGGGCATGTGATCCTGCAATTACCAGAAAAAGGTGACTTCTTTATTGTCCCTAAAGTAGGGTGTAAACCTACAAGCCGTGGTTTTTATATATTAGAAAAAATTCACATCGACCACACATGTAGAAAATTCCCAAAATGAAAGGTTCAAAAATTAACAAGTAGCATGAGTAGCGTGTTACTCTTATGTACAAGGATAGATGCAAGAGCCCCGCAATAAAATAAATGCGTAACCGTTTGGTAACGATTATATATGAAATCTTGTGGCACAAAATCAGTATATTAATAAATATTATTATATTAATGATGACTAACTGACATTATTGGTATAAGATATAGAATGGGAACCTTTAAGAGAACGATGATCACTTAGCCTCTGCAACTGATGCTGTAGAATAGAGGAATCAAGATATGAACGAACATTTCTCCTAAATGTTCCATTAACAAGCAACATAGGTACAGCAGAGGCTCTTCGAGATACAGAAAAGGCCATAGCCAAGGCAGGATCTTCTGAAAGTGGTAACCTACAATACAACCCAACAACCAGATGTCCAGATGGGTACAAAATTTAATTCATGACCACATGCTCCTAAAGCCAAAAGATAGTAAATTTACATTCATAAAGGTGAACTTACATGTGTTGACTGAACATCGGTCTCTGAGAAGGTAACAGTAAAGAGGAGAGTCCATCCATGATAGCATTCATATCCACAGGCAAAGACTTGATATTCGTGACTTTCTGTGTTTCAAAAACAAAATTAAGAAATAACGTGTATGAAGTTGTCAGAATATGTAATCATATCATTAGTCAAAATAAATTTTACCTCCTGCGTTACAAAAAATAACTGGAAAGATATTTTCTCATAATGATGGAAAGCCCCGTCAGCTAAGGAAGGTGAGATAATATGCCTCATAGATCCCCATAACGTTGCACCCATATGTGCAAGAAAAGTGTCGCGTGCAACTGTGTAGTTGTGGGACTCCTGTAAGATTATATGTATATTGTATTAGATCTATTCCACATATCTTTGTAACTTGTAAGAGAAAACTACTACATATGTTCAGATAATATCATATACCTCATAAGAAATATCACTGAACAAATTCCAACTCTCCATCCGTTTTAAAGCATCTATAGCCTTTTGTTTATGGCTTTCAACAGAATCGTCATTTTCAAATGACTCGAGCTCCGTTTTTAGATCATGCATTCTCTCGTCAAGCTCTAGATTAAAATTTTCCATGAGATAATTTGATGAATAGATCATAAAATGATTGAAAGTAGCAAAACATATGCTAGATAAACATTAAAAAAAGAATCAATTTGAAAAGCATTAAAAGAATTTAAGCTCATGTTGTAGACTACCTTCACAAAGAGAAAGCTTCACCCTTCTTCCCCAACAGTGCTTGAAAGCAAATAGCTCGTAAATATCTATCTCTGCTAAAAGAATATCTATAGCTTGATGATCTTTCTGGCAAATTAAAGTAAACCATATGTTAGGCCAATGACAACAATCATAAACGAAACTTCATACCACAAGAAAGAAAACATTCAACCACGAATCCATTTATTTCTATGATAATCTTAGAGGAAACTTTATATAAAAAGTAGGTTTAATTTGTCACATTTCATCGCATACAGCTTGATCGATATAGTGGCGTATCTTTCCTTGCTTTAATATACGAAAACAAAGTTCTTTATAGATCAAAGACCATGGTATAGGGCACATTGATTATGCAACCATACAGCATAATGATGTCTCCAAATCAAGTTTATCATTTATATTTGATAAAAAATATGGTTAAGACTTAAGATACATACATCCCCAAATGCAGCAAACTTCTCCTGAATTGCATCTTGCAAGTGATCTTCAGCCTCTTCTTCTGAAATTTCTAAAATCCACAAAAAAGCACAATTATTAAATAACCATAAAGGATAAATGCTGACTCGGAAACATTGCCATGTCAGCAGCTTAAAAAAATGTTGCTAGCATGAAGTAAAAAATGGTGCTTTGGTGGTAATGTAGTACCTGCGACTGCTCCAAGAGTTTTTTCCACATTGGGTAAGGTGAGTTCTGTACGCACACCTTCTCCACCAACAGCAGGTCCCCAAGAGAAAGGACCTGCACTTAAATCAATAAATGCCCATCTGTCTTTTCCAATCCATGTGTCTGTAAGACATTCTGCATGGACACCACTAAAATCACCAGATTTCAGATCCTTTGTCCATTGAAGCTTCATGTCCTCGTTTTTTCCATTTAACAACTAAACATACAAATTTAGTACACTATTAGCTTGCAGCTATGAATGATTTTTAGATAATGTGCCCCTTTAAATTTTATATATTTCTGATATTTACTATGACAAACCTGGACAACTTTTGCTTGAATGATATCAGCAACATCTTTTTTTTGGTATAGTCTCTCAACATCGTTCAATGCATTCAAGCAACTATCATACCAATCAATCTGACTTGGCATAAAGAAAAACATGTTAAGACCTTATGATAGATGCTATACCTGTTAAATTACAAATAAGCATATCAACTTATCAAGCTTTCACAAAAGCGGGGTTATATGAATTAAATCCTTGAGAATATTGAATCCATTCACAGGAACAGCACAGCCATGCAAAGGGGTAAAATGAAAACAAAAAACAAAACACTCAACAATGAAGCTTAACAAAGCTTGGTTAGGAAACAATCTTGGGTTATGTTTTAAAGGTAAGTAAATTTGAGAAAAACATAGTTTAAAAACCACTTCTGCTTTTAATAAAGTGTAACTGGGTTTTAATAACCTTAAAAAGAAGGCTTTCTCACAGACTCTTCCTTTTTAGGTGTTTTAGCATTAGTAAACATGTCTTCAGGGGGGAACATGGAGGGGTTTGACTTCTGTACTTCTATCAGATCTGGGTTTCAAATATGGTTAGGGACAAATGAGAGAACTGACCATGTCGGTTTCTTCCGTAATCGTCCATGAAAACTTTGCCATTGGATGTTTTTTGTACAAGGGTCTCTTGATTTTGTCCATAGCTATAGCTGTTTATTAGAACATTAAACACTAATTACACATAAATTTAGGCAGTAGTATGTCTGCATTTTGAATATCATAACTATAAGATAAAATGCTACACACCAAGGGGATTTTCTGTCACACTTCCTGACCGAAGGATTTTGTCTTGTAAACTTTTATCCTGCATGAAAAAATATATTGGGTCCCTTGCAAGTTCGTAAATTAGAAATTACCTAACGTCATCAAGAACAACTTAATAGTTGGCCATATTAATAACCATCTCAGTAAGCAAATGTGTGTGTATACACACACTGTGTGCATGTTTAGCCAATGGACTATGAAGTAAAGCAATGGATGATGGGGTTTAATGGCAACACACTTTCACGAGTTTACCTTTTTATGCAATGTGTTTTTTATACACCCCAAGTCATTCAACTTGTATAATGTGCTCCATCCTTTAAAATTCCAATGATTTGGTGTGCAAAGAAAACAGATTGAGATTACAAGTGTGGAAAACATTTTACAAGTTCAATTACCAAAGTTGATTACTTTTACAAGTCCAATTACCAAGGTGGAATACTTTCACAAGTTCAATAACTTATGGTGTACAAAATGTTACTATTACATGCCATTATCCTAATAATAAAACAAAAGAGCTCCTATGATAAAGGTCCAGTGAAGTTGTAACAAATAACGATACAAAGATAAACAAAAGTACCTCCTTAAGAAAATTTATTTCACTCTCTGACAATCCTCTCCTGCAAAATTTCATATATCAGCTACAAGTATGTCCACGTTTTCACAAAAGATGTAAGGTTTAGATGAAAAATGTAGAGAGAAATATCATATAGCAATAACCAAAAGACATCAAAAGATGGAAAGAACAAATAAAGAAAACCAACAAACAAATACGCACCTATATCCATATTTACCTCTCTTTGCATCACGCTTAGGATTCATTACAAAAATGTTATATGCGTTTTCTAAATCAAGATATTCCACAAGGCTGGTGAACAGAACTTCCATCATATCCACATCCACTTGCCAAAGACTATCATCCCTTCAAAGGAAAAAAGTTCTCGCTTAGGATGGTGAAAATTTAGACGTATGTAACAAAATAACCCAATGCAACCAATTACTTCAATTTATCAATAAGCCATATAAAATAATCAAAACATGTTGAAGAGTACTAGAGTAGCATTATAGAACTTGATAGTTGATGTGGATCAAATATGCACATGTAAAAGATGTTCCAACACTTTGCACCAATGCAATTTAATCACAAAAAGTATGTATGCAATTTACTTGTCTTAGGTTCACTACATATTAAATTTAGATACTGACAAACACTCAAACATCACTTTATTTAGATCTTATTCTCTGGTCAGCGTCTTCATGGTACAGTGTTATATGTAACTTAATGGAACAGTTTCAGGATCTTATTTTCTAGATCTTCATGTACGTACCCTAAGAACTAGCATCAATTAATATATGGCAGTAAGCATATTATAAAGTAAAAAGGTAGGTATAATATATGGCAGTAAGCATATTATAAAGTAAAAAGGTAGCCATAGATGTACAAATAACAAACTTAAAAGCAAAGCAGTGAACCAATGTATCAAATAATTTGGTTGTGCTATTTAAAACTACGGGTGGTAAAAGTGTAACTGTGAGACTCTTCTGCAATTACTCAGAATATGCCCTAATTCTAGAATTTAATTCACATAATATGGAGAGAGAGATAATCCAAATAAATGTAGAATGTGAAAAGAAAAGTCATTGATGAGATCTACCTGGTATGATTAACATCGACCTTACGAGAGAGAACATTAATAGCACGCTCGAAAATGGAATTAACTTTCTCAGTCGTCTGGATAGCATGGACAGAGAAGCTGCAGGAGTAAATGAGAATATATATATATCCAAATGCAGCAAATTAGAAGATAACAAAAAACACCAGCAACACTGTACTTGTTAACAGCAAAATAAGTAAAAACATTACTTGTAATTGAGGTGACTGACAAGAGGAAGGTGATGCTGATGATGACTACTGTATATCCTGTTTTTGTAGAATGGAACAAGAACTTCTTCGGTTTGTGGAATCCTGGTGTGTTCAAATATGTGATCAATTTTTGTGAACCAACGCTCAAGTTCTTCTGCATGTAGCTTAAATGCTGCATTAATATCACAAAAGTATATTCATGAGCTCCCAACTTTATACTAATTCAAGAAATAAAGAGTTAAGTCGCCAAGGGCAGAGAAACTTCAGAGCTTTTTTTACCTTGGTTTCCACTGCCTTCGAATCCTATAAAGATGAAATTCACAGGAACTGGAAGATACATATGTTCAACTTCTAAAATCTGCAGATAATTAGCGATATTCCCTGAAATGAAGGAACAAAGATCATGCTTCTTTAATGCATAAGCCATAACATAATAGAAAAGACACTTGAGGTTGATGTTTAATTATGTTTCAACGGACAATTATAAAATTGAGAATGCCACTAGGGTTAAGTGAAGAATTAAAAAAATAAGTACCTGCCTTGGTGTAATTAAGAATGCTTGATTTTTCAACTGTTGTCGTCTCCAAATCATCAAGATCTACAAGTACCCGTCTAAACGTGATTATAAGATGGCAAAAGAATAACAGAAACAATTTTGCAATACAGAAATTCCTTTACGTGGCTAGTAACAGACAGGAAAACAATTAAGAGACGGAGAAACCAGCTAATAAAAAGAGAGAAAAGATGCATGCATACCGCTTCGTATCACAGCTTCACTCCAGAACTTACTCTTCTCTTTAAGATTAAACAATGAAAATACTGATGATCTTCCCGTTTTACGATTGCCAGGAGATCCATATGAGCTGCCAGCTATTAACTAGTATAAAGAGTGCACAATGCAATTATTATAAATAAATAATGTTATAATTACTACATTAATATACAGCACAGTATACAATTTACTAGGGGCATGATCGTGGATCCAATGTGCAAAATTGAATCCAAAGTCAAATTATCAAAAAAAAAGGTATTATGCCGTTACGATCATAATGAGTGGCTGTTAAGTTGATTTGGTTATCTCCTTTCTCTAGCATCACTAACTAAAGTCCATCTATGTACGCAATGACAAGTTGTGATATCATCCTAGTAAACAATTAACAAATATATCACAAGAAAAGATGACAGCGAAAAACAATGATGAAATCCAAAGAACCCCTTGTGTACCACGCTGATCAATGAAGATTTTGACAAATTCATTGTATACATGAAGAGTAATGTGGCTTGAACTCCATATTACCCATGAATAGCACAGTTAAGAAAACAATTTGTTAGCTCTTCTAGTGTATCAAAAGGAACTAGAAATAAGATTCAATTGAATTTTTGTAGTACGATGCGTACTTAGTTCTACCACTGACAAGCTACATGCATCTGTAATCTTCACAATTACAATTTGCAACTGCCATTTTGTTGTTCAAATTATCTTCAACGATTGTGTTACTTTTGGGTGCTCACCTTTCTAGCATCCTAGCAAACACTTCTCCGTATCACCACTGATATTGATAGCCATTAGTCTAATACCAGTATTCTCCGATTCTAATACTTACTAGTTAGAGGATTAAGGTTTGACCAAATTATCAAACATTACCATAACATTTTCAATCCTTCAATCTTAAAACGCATATCTACCTTACGAACTACCTAATAAACCAACGAATAATCCTGAAACAATGAAACCTCAACAACATCGATCAAACATAACATATAAATCTCCCTTCAAATCCAATTCACGTAGATAACAATCACAAACAGAAACTGAACACGATATGAATTGCGATTCAACTTACCAGCAACAGCAAGGAAATTAACCGGAGGAAGCGGATCAATTGATGCATGAAGAACATCGAGCCCTAAATCAAATTTTAATACGAAAATCAAAACAGATCGTGAAATTGAGTTGATGCCTTTGATCTGTGCCCTAGAGATGAGCTGAGTGAGGATCTATCGTCGTTAAAAAGGGTTTGCGAAGGGGAGACTGACGAAGACGATGTGCAGACTGGAGTTGTTGTTTGGGTAGGAATTTATCCATGGGTATTCGGATCTTTATATGGATGAACCATAGGCCCAACTAGCTTTGTAATCAATGAAAATAAATATTTAGGGCTTATTAGTTCTGTCACGACATTTTAACCGTTTGCATTCTTATAGTTTCAAAATTACCATCTACGTTCTGACGTTTTATGTTATCTTTATTTGAGTGTCTATCATTTTATTTTTATTTCAATTTGTGTCAAGATAACTAACACTGTTAGTTTTTCTGTTAAAGTTATTGTTGAAAATACTAAACTACCCCTACAATTAAATAAATAAAAAAACTTGTACACTTTCTCCCCTTCTTCCTCATCTTCCTCAATGCTTCATCCTCTTCTTCTACACCTTCTCCCCTTCTTCCCCAATCTCACCACCACCGCGATCCTCCTACACCACCATCGTGATCCCCTATCACCACCACCACCACA
>BJCO01002410.1:0-11157 GCA_018326465.1 Flaveria floridana
AGTATGGCAATGTAGTGGGCGGCCATACCCACTCTTTTAAACACTATTATTTTAAAGTTTGCATCTTGCATAACTTTAGTCCTTCATTTATGTTATTTATCCTTTCTTTCTTTATACTTTTCTTTTCCCTTTTTTTAAATAAAATTCGTGGTGTTACAAGTCCACCCCCCTTAAATAGGTTTCGTCCCCGAAACCTGTCGCTTCTCGAACAGTTACAGGTGATGCTGTCTCACCTCTTCCTTGATCTTACACGTAGGATTAGACCCCTTTAGGCTCCACTGTATGCACACACATGAAACCAATCTTCTCCTTAGCCCTCCTCTTCCTTCTATCAAAAACGGCCATTGGTTGCTTCACGTAGTTGATTCTTTCATCCATCTCAGTATCCTTTAGTGGCACGGTCATATCCACATCGATTGAGCACTTCCTAGACGAGATACATGGAACGTCAGATGAATTCCACTTAACTCATCGGGTAGCTCCAGTCGATATGCCATTTCTCCTACCTGAGCAACAATTTAGAATGACCCTCTATACCTTAGTATTAGCTTTACTCGCATTCTAAATTGAATGATCCACTTTCCTAGGTGAGGCCTTCATCATAATCCATTGTCTTAGGTGGGCACCGAACTCTTGTCTAGCACGGTTGATCAATCCATCTTCTTGCAACACTCTGTGTTTGTCTCATAGGTTACTGGCCAATTCACCCAGAAGTCTACGTCTATCCACCTACGTCTGTCCTAAATAGTCTAGCAGGAAACAAGCACTCCTTTAATTCTACACAATCCTCTAGGGCATCAGGTAACCCAGTGGACTTACCAATAGCAATTCCTACATCGAAGGGCTCATCAGTCTTCCTACTCCTAACGTTCAACTTATCACAGAAGGCAGTAGGAACGAAACTACTACTAGCACCACAATCAAAGCATAGATGCACGAATTTAAATTTCCAGAAAAGTACCTGACATCAAGTCAAAGTCTGCTCTAGACTCCTCTCGGTTAGGGAAAATGCTCTAACCTTCATCCTCTGTTCTCCTTATTCTGAATCCCTTGCTTTGCTCTAAATCTCTCAGCCCTTGGCTTTCTGAAGTCTCTGCTCCTATGTCCAATCTCACCACACCTGTAACATCTCATCACGCACAATCCCTCGCCAGGTGGCCCTTGTTCCCACACTAAACGTAGAGATTCGATCCTCGCTTGCATTCCCCCACATGCTCCTTCCCATATTTCTTGCATGCCCTTACTTCCCCGATTATCATCCTTCGATCATCTATCCTCACCTTCTTACCATCAGCCTCAAATACACTATCATCATCCCGCCTTCCACTCCCATTCCTAACATAACCCCACTCCTCCTCTTCGTCTGTTATCGCCACCGCCTCTCGCTCGTCGTACAACATCCTCACCAAATTGACCACCAACCTAAATGTGCTTAGTCGGGCAATGACCAGTTGTCTGCGGATATCTGCCGACAGACCTTGAATGTACCTCTTAATCTTTCATGACACATGCGTCACCTGATCTGGCACCAGCCTTGCCATCTTATTGAACATCATCGTGTACTGCTGGTGTGTCATCGTTCCCGCCTCCAGCTGTGGGAACTCTCTTTTAACTTTGTTTAGCTCCCTATGAGGGAAAAACTCCTCAACTACCAACCTCTTCAGCTCTTTCCACCTCATCCTCCTGACTGCCCTGGTACCCTCAACTTGGACAATGTTGTCCCACCAGCACAAGGCTGAGTCCACAAACGAGTAGGTAGCAAACTTCACCTTTTGATCCTCTTGGCACTCGCTGATATCGAGTATCGCCTCCATCTCTCTCACCCAATGGTGAGAAGCAATAACATTCCTATTCCCATCAAACGTTGGGGGCTTGCACCTTTGAAATGCTCTGTAATTGCAGCCCCATGTAGTTTCCTGCACAGCCTCCTTCTCATTATCACTAGAAACAACCATATCTGCATCTGGTTGCTCCATATCCCCAGAACCTCCATCTTCACCCCCTCGCCGGGCGGTTCTCCTCTTCTCCCCCTTCTCCTTTTCCTCATCATCCCTCATAGTACCAATAACTTCAGTCGCTACAGACAATAGAATCGTCTGCATGACCTGATGAACCTCCTCGATCACCGCCTCCTTCACTGAGGCCCTCAGATTGGCGCTCTCATCAACGTCCTAGTGCTGATGAACCTTGGGATCTACAGGGGTCATTTCAGCATCCCTAACCCCTATCCTTGTGGCAAGTGTTCCAGTACCACGTCCACCACGCACTCCACCTCGGGAAGCCTTCAAAGACCGACCACCAGCCATCTACAAACACTACAAGATTCGAACACCAACATGGTCAATCAAGGTAATAGCTCAGATTATGTCAAGTATAGTAAGTCCCTAATTACAGCAGCTAGTTATGATTAGCCACATACTTTACTCTTCATCCCCCAAGCATTTCCTATCCTGACTATATCAGTATCTAAATCTACACAAAAGCACACAAGCCACATAACATGCACACATAATACCGGTTAACATTAATTTACATAAAACGTTTACATAAAACCTTTACCTGCAGGCACATAGCTACTAGGACTGGCATCCCTTTACCTTATCTTTAGTCCTATTCTCAGTTTAAGTTTTAGGTTTTTGAAAATAATTTAGCTAATTCTCTTAAACTTTGGCTTTGATACCAACTTGTAAGCCCCCGTTCCCGGAGACCTCACAGTTTGTCAATCATTGCATAAAACATTTTAAAACATACATTACTTTTGCAGCGGAATTTAAAAACATTCATTTATAATTAAAAACATGTCATTTCAGTACAATACATCATTCGTTTATATTTGAAAATACAGTACCATGTCAAAATACGGATGCCATCCTCAAAACGCTCCTAGTAGCTTATTCATCCATGCCTGCAACTCCTCAGTATCAAAAAAATACCTGCCGACTATCATGCATACAAAAAGTCAGCGACGCTGAGTGAGTTCTAGTTTTATTATAAAAATACTTTACTTCCTTTGAAAACCAAAACTTTACATTCGTTTGTGGTCCTACATCATACGTACACATTGATGATAATTATTATTATCTTCATCATCGTTCATTCATCCATTCATTCCTTCATTCTTTCTTTCATTCATTATTATCACACATAATCATATGGATCCTGTCACATGCAATACCCTCATCCCCTACCGAAGACAGTACTAGGGTATGCGACAAGGAATCCCATTCGAGTCAATCTCAAGGATTGAACTCCCTTCGAGTCAATCTCAATGATTGTAGTCCATTCGAGTCAATCTTAATGATTGAACTCCCTTTGAGTCAATATTAGACTTCTATCGAGTCTATCTCAAGGATAGACTCCCTGTGTGCATCCTTCGGGTTAGCTAAACCACACATAGTTGAGCTAATGACAACATGGTCGTGCACCTCCCTTCGTTCGCTTGCAAGTCTTTCATTCGTTCATTACATTCCACTTTTCATTATTGTTATATTTCACTTCATTGCATAATACTTCACATTTATTCATTCATATATCATTCCATGTAAAGTCATAACATAAGACATAACGTATTACATAACATAATACATATGTTTTGAAAACCGTTAAAACATGGAAAGATAACAAATCACACACACACACATCAACAATCACATCATAAACATCATCACATTATCACGCAGATCAAGCATAAACCATCACATCATAATAGAACCTATCTCAACCATCTACCTCTTAGAACCCTTAGAAAACCCTAAGTCCAAGATGAAGCATATGTAATCATTTAAGGCGCATGAGCATAAAATTTTCTAAGTAAAACAGTCTGGGCGCATTAGCATAATGCAGGAGCATGAGCCTTGCTTAGGAGCATTTCCACTATGCAGGCACATGAGCCTTGCTTAGGAGTATTAACACTTTGGCACATGAGCAACCCTGGGCGCATTGGCACTATTTGGGCGCATGACCCAACACTTAGGTGCATGGGTAATTTGGGCGCATGGACAACTGTTTGGGCGCATGACTCAACACTTAGGCGCATGGCCAACCTGCTGGGCACATGACCCAACACTTAGGCGCATGGCCAACATGCTGGGCGCATGGGCACTTTAGGCGCATAGGGTACTGTTCAGGGGCATGGCCAACACTTAGCCGCCTGGATAGCCTTCTGGGCGCATGGCTACTATTTGGTCGCATGACCTTAGAAGCATGAGGGCAGTTAGGCGCATGAGGTAAGTTGGGCGCATTGGAACTTTCTGAAATATTTTCTATGCTACAAACATCACCCGAATATTAATCTAACACCTCCCAACATAGATCTAACATACTTTAGGCACTTATAACATATTAACAACAATTCTAACCTCCAAAACAACATTAAAGCTTACATATACAGAACATCCTTGAACAACAAGCATAAAACCCACGGCTACATTTAAAAATGTTTGCTTAGTATGCATAATAGCCCCAACACTTTGAAAATCACTAAAAAGGGGTTCTAGAAACTCACCTTGGACAGCCTTTAAGTAGCGCACTTCAAATCTGAGACCCACCTTCAAATTCAGCTTCTAAAACTCATAAAAACAAGCACTAAACACTACGAATCTCGGTCTAGAACACAAAACCCAGTTGAAACCGAACTCACATTCAAGAAACTTATATTTTTGCAGCTTCTTCTTCCTTTCTCTCTCTAGAACCTAGAACTTCTCCCTCTTTCTTCCTTTTTCAGCCGAGGAAATAAGTATGGCAATGTAGTGGGCGACCATACCCACTCTTTTAAACACTATTATTTTAAAGTTCGCATCTTGCACAACTTTAGTACTCCAATTTGTCTTATTTATCTTTTCTTTTCCCTTCTTTTAAATAAAATTCAGGGTGTTACACTTTCCCATCATCACAAACCATAAATCTTAGATTAAACCAACATCATCGTCATCATCTTCATCATTATTGTCATCGCTTGGCATCATCGAACCAGGAACACAACAACCACTAACATTAGTGATTAGGACAAACCACCACACATTTCACCTCTAACCAATAGGCTTGCTTGAGGCGGCGACAAACCAAGACGTGCCACCATCCAGGCACCCGACAGACCATAGTGATGAGGGTTGGGAACAGGGTGTGGCGGTCGGAGGAGTAGATGAGGAACAAATCATTCACCATGAAACAATCGGATGGATCTAAGCAGCGGTGGTGGCATGGCATCAAATATTGTCACAAAAAACAAAAGCCCTAAATCAAAGGGCGGAGCATGTCGACGAACTCCAAATCCCTCAAAGAGGTAAACCACCACTGAAATGCGACTCTCACTCCAATAACCATGGAAAGAATGGCATGCAAGAGGCTAACCATGGTGGAAGCTCACCCCAACATCGGCGATGAAAGCGATAACTAACCACCAACAACACCCCTTTCTCTCTCTATGAAACTAGGGGCGAGAAAACCATTTATGAAGGTTGCACAACAAACGATGCACATGATGCACTTATACCATACACAACATATTATGTAAAGGAAATATAACTGCTCATCCTACCATCAATTTATATAAAGGTAATTAGTTTACAATATATTTGTGTGTGATATCAAACTCCATGAGCCTTTATTTTATCTTGTTTTACGTAGAAAAACCTTTACACATTACAGAATCAACTCACTTCTGAACACTAGTAGAAACAACATGCTTTTGCTGGAATGCTAACATCATTCATCGTCTTTAGTGCCCCATTCCCGGAAAGACTCATAGTTTGTCATTCGTAGCAAAAAACATTATTATATAAAACATCACAATGGAAAGCTTAAAATCATTAACATCAACCATGGAACATGTTTCTTAAATTACAACAAGTACTAGATTTGGAAACATCAACATTGTTCATAAAAGTTATAACATCAATTTAACCAAGTGGATGCCATTCCCAAGTAGATTTCTCATCTATGCCATCTTCAGCAATCATCATTACCTGCCAACTGATATGCATACAAAGTCAGTGTTTCTGAATGAATTTTAGTTTGAATATAATATAGGAAAAATATACTTTTAAAGTCAGTGTTTCTGAATGAATTTTAGTTTGAATATAATATAGGAAAAATATACTTTTAAAGTTTCTTTTAATGAACACATAAATATCATTCACAATCGTCAGTTTGAATTTCATAACATTTCTTCTCATGTTTATTATCTTTCTTTCATTACCTTTCCTCTTTCATTAAATAGGATTGCACAAAGCAAAAACCTACATCATATGGTTGGCAACAAATGTCGAACCCTGCCGAGACATTTATCATGGTAGCTAACCACTGACAGTTGACCCACACTGCTAAGCATGAAGCCTGCTCATGAATAAAGGTCTCATTCATTCAACGATCAATCATAAGGATTAGACCCCAGATGTGCATCCTCATGGGTTGAAACAACCACACATTAGTTGAGCTAACAACAACATGGTTGTGCACCTTTTTTATTTTTCTTGCAAGGCTTCTCATCATCATTAGGTCCTGGGGGTAACATTCATTAGGTTCCACTATCGTTTCTTTCTTTCATTATATTCCACTTTAATCATAAGTAATGCTTACAAAGTATTCTTTCATTATCATCACATAACAAGTAACATAAAGTATTATTTATAAAAGAAACACATAATAAACCTTAAAACAAAATCATAGCAATAACCCTGATAAATACCTTAGTAATACCTAATGCGGGTAACAGTATACTAATACGGGTGAATAAACTAATGCGGGTATCAGTACTTAGGCTTGTGTGTCTACTGGATGTGGACTAATATGGATTAACTAGGTTAGAATCAATAAGGATTGAATATATTAGATGATTTCAATAATGATTTGCAGGGGAAATACAAATATAAAAGATCAAACACTCAAAATTACTCATAATAATATATTGTATTGATTTTAGTGTGAACAAATCTTTCTATGTGAAAGTTTGTGCAAAAGTTTCAAATGTAGGATAAAAGTTACCAAAAGGGTAAAAACCTTCTCTATTTATAGGTCAGATACTATGACCTGTACAATGACCTAAATACCTTGACATACAGTCTAGGAATACAACGTACAAGGTAAAAAATAATAGCAGCCACAAAAGTGGTTCTTCACCCGTATTTGTATCTTGTACATCCGCATTTGTTTTGTGGGTATACAAGTCCTTTTTGCATTTCTTTTGTTAGGAATAAGTATTTGTTTTGTTTCACCTGTATTAGTTTTTGCAGGTAGACAAATGATCATCCATATTTGTCTTTGTCTACCCGCAAAAACTAATACGGCTGTAGAAACACGTAGCCTTTTTCTTCATCTACACTTGTTCTTTCTTCATCTACGAAAGTCTATCCACATAATTCTACACTTGTGTTTCGAGCCATAACATAATTCATCACTACTTGAATTTGCATGCATGATCCTTTCAGGATCCAACAATACTTTCCATAAGGATTATGCAGCCTAAGCACTTCAAGTGTGTTTTGATGATGGAATATGTGAAGATTCTGGTGGATCTTCAGCTGACGCTTGTTGTTGTTGTGATGTGGATGCTTAGACTGTTATGGAGATTGAAGCTAATGTAATGAAAGTTGTTGTTGTTAATGGAGTTGTTGTTATTGTTGTGGGAGCTACCATTGTTGTTGCTTGTATTGATATTGTAGCTGTTGGAGGTGCTACCTTAGAAGGATAATAATAAAATTCGGGATTGGAAGGACAAAATATGAAATTAACAATTATGGAGAATTCCCTAGCTTCTTTCATTATGTTTCTATCAAGCACATGTATCTTCAGTTGTTTCATCCTTTCCGCAACTTCAATGGGGAGTGGCTTAAGAAATTGAGGTTCAAAGATGGCATTGGTAAATATTCCATCTCTATGAATTATCAAATCACCCTCAGAGCTTACCTCCAACTTTACTATGTTTGCCAAGTTGGAAGGCATTCTCTTTCTCTTCTTAGTCTCTCTCTTCCTATTGATACTGTCATATGCAATCTTCAAGATCCTTATGCATTTTAGGAAAGATAGAAGATCATTCTCTCCAAGCTTGTTGGTGGAAATATCAAAGTGCCTAGTGAACATATAAAGAATATATGATTCATCTAGCTACTACACTTCATAGGCTCTAAAACGTTTGATTTCAGGCCCTATTTTCCCCTCCTAACCTCTGACAATAACCAACTCATATGTCTCTTCATCATAAATGACATTAGAGTTCGGTGTTGTTTTGTGTGTGCTAGCAACTCGTTTTCTTTTGAGTTCTTCAGCTTGCTTTATGCTTTCGGTGGGAACTACGAACTCTTAAACTGTCTTCTTTTTCTTTGACTTGTCAAAGGGGTTTATGAACCTTTTGTCTTTCTTCATACAATCCCTTTCAAATGATTTGAAGTTGTTGGTTCTTTTGAACATCTTAAATATATCTTGAAATGGATAATCCCTTGACATAGTAGCATGATTTATCAGTTTTAACTCAATAAGTTCCTTTAAGTCTTAAATCTTTAGGAATTTATAGGTTTAGTATATTTTTTGAAGAATTAAACTAAACCTAAGATCCTTTATGTGGCATCTGGTAATTTTCTGTTACCAAACTCCGTTAGTTCCGTCGGGTCTTGCACACACGTGTCGTGAACACACACTAGTTGTCGTTGAATGATGGTGACTTAATAATATCTAACAATGATTATCAGATAATAACTTAATTAATAATGTTGGTTATTAATTTGTAGTTATGGGATTTATAAAGTTTAAGTATTATTCGTGAATTTTACTTGATAACGCGACTACATGTAATATATATTTCATGAGTTTGTGGTAGTTGAAAAATGTTTATGATTACTATTATTGATTAATAATTTTTGTAGTTTGTAGTTAAAATTGTTAAAAAAGTGCTAAAGAGATTAACTTTTATAAAAGTTGAATAAAAGAGGGTTTATATGAAAAATCTATTTATGTTAAATTAAAAAAATCCCAACCCTAGCCCCCCACAACCCCATTCGGCCGAAACTCTTCCCCAAACACCCTCACCATTCCATTTTGATCAATAACATCAATAACAAGTCGAATTTGATTTGGTTTCAAGTTTTACAAGTTGAATACAAGTGCTAATCATCATCTAAACACACCTAAAGGTAATTTTTATCAAGTTTTTCATAATTTTTGATTTTAATAGAACCCTAATTTGATAATTGTGATGAAAAGATGAAATTAATGATGATTTGATGATGATATGATGTTAGTTAGGTTATATGAATGTAATCTAAGTTGATTGTGCAAGAAATCCATGATTTTGATGACCTAGTTCATACCTTACCCAAAATAGTTACTTTTGATCATGAGATTTGCTATTGATGTTGTTTGATGATGTTTTAATGTTATTTTATGTTGCTTTTGCAATAAAATCCATGATTATGAGTTCTTAGTTCATACCTTGCCCTAAATAGTAACTTTTGATGTTGAAATTAGGTAATTGATGATTCTTGATGATAGTAGGATGCTATTAATGTTCAATGGATGTGTTTGAGGCATGTCATGCAAGAAATTGGATGAAATTAGGTATCTTGATCATAAATTTCCCGAAATAGTAAGTTTTGGACTTTTGTAAATACATGTTTTGGCTAATAATGAATGGTTATGTGTTTTAATGGAATCCATTAACTAGTTTAAGCATGTTGTTGGTGAATTTGCATTGAAATTGTTGATATGTAGGGTTTTGGATGTTACTTTCTCAAAAGGGAACTTTATTTTTAAAGAACATTAGATATGGTGATTTGGGCATGTTTATGATGCTAGGATCATGTTGGAATACTTATGGATGATGTCTAATATGGAATGTGTTACTTGGGTTGTATGGATGCTTGATTGGTCATTTAGAGAATTTAGGTTCTTGATGACTATACATGGTGATAGACTATGGTGAGTGATTAGGGAATCATGTTGAGATTGAAATTGATCATTATTGTGAATGTTGGTTGGTATGAATCTTGTTGATCAATGTGATTATGATAAACCGAAGTAGTATAAGGATCTTGTTAGAACTTGAGTTGGTGATGTGATATACATGAACTACTTGTATGATTATCATGTATGATGCATTGTTACACTTGATTAAATGGAATTTAAACTAATATGTCACAAACGGGTCAAACGGGTCAACTTGGTCAACTATGTCTTTTCTTTCTAAACCGTATAGGTCAATGTGCTATCTTAAACACCTAGGGTCTATTCAACTATTCTGGTCTAGTATACTTACACACTCACGTGATCTAGGTAACCTTTGAAGGGTTGTCCTCTCACTCTCTATTTGCTTACGTTATATTGTTCGTTGCGCACCAGGTTGTTGGGTTTTATAGATGTTTATCAAAGTCATATTAACCATTAATATGTAAAAACGCAGTGGAGTTATAATCAAAAACCATTTTTGAGATTAGTTAGTTTATGCATTAAATACATTTGATTAAAACAAAACCCATGAACAAGGATCATTATATGAAAGAACATGCTATCAAAAACACATAACAACATCATGAACTACCTCTTAGAACGTGGGTTTGGAGGTGTAGAAGATGATGTTTGAAAGCTATTCTTCAATGTAGAAGACCTCAAGATGTGATACCCACAAACTCTTCCAAACACCTACTTGTTAGGTAGTATAACACCAAGACCCTTGTCCCTCTTGTTAAACCCGAAATTTTCAGTCAAAGAGGAGCTTCAAGTTCAGCCAAAAGAGCTTCTAGATCAACCAAAATTTTCGAGATTTTAGAGAGGAGGAGAGAATGCTTGCACGTGTGAGAGAGAAAAGGTATATCATGAAAAGGAAGAGTGCAAGAGTAGTTATGCTTGTGGTTTTCCAAGACAAAACAAAAGAATCCCCATGATGGGGGCGGCCGAAATGGCCCAATTCAAATTGGGTTCCCCCCTAATTTTATTTTTATATATTTTGCACTCTCCTAGTCATAAGTTTTATAAAATTAAAACCCCTTTTAACTTTATAATATTAACACACTTTTATTTGTTATTATTCAACTTACTTAAATAATACAAGAAATAATTTCTCATTAACAAATTATCCATATAACTTGTTTTATTTCAAATGTAATGATTTAGAAAACTCATTTTCTAAATTGGTGTCAATATTTATTTGTTTGATCTTATCAACAATAAACA
>BJCO01002411.1:0-14387 GCA_018326465.1 Flaveria floridana
ACACACACACACACACACACACACACACACACACACACACACACACACACAAACACACACACACACACACGCACACACAAACACACACACACACACACGCACACACGCACACACGCACACACGCACACACGCACACACGCACTCACGCACGCACGCACCACGCACGCACGCACGCACGCACACACGCACGCACGCACATGCACGCACGCACGCACGCACGCGCACACGCACGCACACGCACACACACACACATACATATATATATATATATGTGTGTGTGTGTGTAAATAAAAAAATAAAAAAAGAAGGAAAATGAAACTGAAAATGATAAAAAAATAAGAGAAAAAATAAGTGTTGAAACTAAAAAATAAGGAAAATGAAACTGTTCAGGAAGCTTAAGCATGAAAATACCATTTCAAATCCCCTTGAATTGTTACATACTGATTTATTGGTCCCATAACTATTAAATCTATCACTAAGAAATCTTATTGTTTGGTTGTTACAGATGATTTTTCTAGATATTCCTATGTGAGATTTCTAGCTAATAAAGGTGACACCACAGAAGAGTTGCAGAAGCTGATCCTCGCAATTGAAACCATCATCAAGCGGAAGGTTATGGCTATCAGAAAGGACAATGGAACCGAATTCATAAACCACATCTTTGACTCATTCTGTGCTAGCAATGGCATTCTGAGACAATTTAGTGTTGCGAGGACACCTCAACAAAATGGTGTTGTTAAAAGATAGAACCGGACTCTTATCGAAGCATCAAGAACTATGCCGATTGAGTCAAAACTTCCAATTATTTTCTGGGCTGAAGCACTTAATTTGTGCATCTTATGTACTTAACAGGGTGCTTATCATAAAAGACAAGATGAAGACTCCTTATGAGCTTTTTCATAAATGGAAACCCTTAATTAACTTCTTTCGTCCATTTGGTTGCTCATGTACTTTATTGAATACGCAAGCACAAAAGTCAAAGTTTGGTACTGGTTTTGACAAATGTTTCTTTATTGGCTACTCTTCCTCACAAAAGGCGTATTGTGTGTACAATAAAAGGACGTGAATTGTGCAGGAATCCTTCTATGTTGATTGGAAAGAGTCAAACTCACCTAACATGGGGTCAGACCCAGAATGGTTTTATGACTCTAACACTGTCTTCAAATCTTTCAATCTTCCAATCTTTTATGATGATGTTACTCCTCAAACTAGTGTGCAAATAATTCCTCCACCTGAACCACAACAACAGCCACAACCACCCCCCACAACCCGAACCTCAACCACAACCACCAATTGACCCTCCTACTCCATTTGATATCCCACCCACACCTCCACCATAACCAATTCCTCAATCACAACCATCTTCCCCTTCCCAACCATCCTAAACTGACTCTTCAACTCAATCAAACCCATTAACCCTTAACACCAATTTAAAAACCCTAAAAGACCACCCACATGACTACATTATTGGTTCCACTACTAATGATGTGAGGACAAAGAGTCAATCTAGATTGATAAATGAATGTCTCTATGCATGTTTCTTATATCAAGTTATACCTAAAAATGTCATAGCAGCACTTCAGGACCCAAGTTAGGTCAAATCTATGTAAATGGAGCTTCAGCAATTCAGGAAAGTAAAGGTTTGGCAACTGTTCGATCTTTCTCCAAATAGGTTTCCCATCAAGACTAAATGGGTCTTCCGGAATAAACCAGATGATCGAGGAGTTATTATCAAGAACAAATCTAGGCTGGTTGTTCAGGGATTTGCTCAAGAGGAAGGTATTGATTATACTGAAGTGTTTGCTCCGGTTGCTCGCATTGAAGCTATCAGAATCTTACTTGCTCATGCCGCTCATAAGAACTTTAAGGTGTTTCAAATGGACATGAAGTGTGCATTTCTCTATGGAAACATTGATGAGGAGATATATGTCTGTCAGCCTCCAGGTTTCAAGGATCTAGATTTTCTAGATAAAGTGTATAAGCTTGATAAATCCTTATATGGGTTACATCAAGCACCTCGTATATGGTATGAAACCTTGATACAACATCTACTCAGCAAAGGTTTCTCTCGTAGTACCATAGATATGACACTATTCAAGAAAGAAGTTGATGGTGAAATGTTGATTGTTCAAGTGTACGTTGATGACATCATTTTTAGGTCAACTAATGAGAAACTGTGTAGAGAGTTTGAAGAAGTGATGAAGGATCACTTTTAAATGAGTATGATGGGGGAGTTATGCTTTTTCTTGGGATTGCAGGTTGAACAAAAGTCTGATGGCATTCTATTCATCAAGAAAAGTATGTTCTGGAGATTCTCAAGAAATTCAAGATGGATGATGCTTCTCCTGAACTTATTTCATTCACTGCTCAAATGTGCTTAACTCCGGATGATAATGGGAAACCCGTTGATACTTATCGTTATCGTTCTATGATTGGGTCTCTCATGTATCTTACTGTGAGTCGTTCGGACATTACTTTTGTGGTGTGCTACTGTGCTTGCTATCAAGCAAATCTGAAGGAATCTCATGAAAAGGTTGTTAAACGTATCTTTTGATATCTCAAAGGGTCCTCCCGGTTAGGCCTTTGGTATCCCAAAGGAGGAAACTTTGATTTGCATGCCTATTCTGACAGTGATCACAGAGGTTGCAAGATGAATAGGAAATCAGTCACTGGTGGATGCCAGTACCTTAGGGATTGTCTTATTTCATGGCAAAGCAAAAAGCAGACAATTGTATCTTTATCTATAGGTGAAGCTGAATATGTTACTTCCTCTAGCTGCTGCTGCCAAGTGCTTTGGATTTACCATCAGATGATGGATTATGGCATCAATTTTCTTCATACACCACTCTTTTGTGATAATGAAGCTGCCATTGGAATTGCTATAAATCCAATGCATCAAACTCGAACCAAGCACATTGAAACAAGGGTTCATGCAATCCGAGATGCTTAGGAAAAGGGGTTTATTGATATTATTCCTATCGACACAAAAAGTCAAAGAGAAGATCTTTTCACTAAAACATTTGACAAACCTTGTTTTTATGAACTGATCTCTATATTCGGTTTAATATCTTTCTGAAATCTCTTTTTCTAATAAAATGTCCTGCTTTCGTCAATAACTCACTCCACCTTTTAATTTGTCAAATAATTTCTGATATCCCATATTTCTTCTTATTTTATTTTATTTTATTTTTTTATTATTTTTATCTACTTTTATATATGAAAAAACAAAATAAATTTCCATACCCGTAAGGATAAATAGAAATTTAGGGGGAGAATATACTTTTAAAGTGTTTTCTAAATTTGTTCTCTCAGGAACCCCCCAGAAAAAGAAGTTACAAAGAGGTTATCGACTTGTGTTGTGATATGCGTGGTAGACTCAGCTTGAAAATGAAGTAAACAATGATTGTGTAGCTAAACTAAAGATCAAGAATTCGGTAATAAGGATTATTCTTATAACATCTTGGCTTGTACAAAGATACAAGTCTCGTCAAAACTTGGTTGAGAGTGGCTGAATTTTGTCTTAAGTCTGTTCTTAGTCTGTATTGGGTCTAACATCTCTTAACCCAAATTGTATATTATGTATATAAAATGCGTGTCTATCTCCTCTTCTATGCGTGAGCATTGACCTATAGTGATGATCTTCTCTGCTATACGAAAGCATTGACCTTAAGCTCTCATCAACACGCTAAGATGATCTTCTCTGAAAGCATTGACCTGAAGCTCTCATCTTCTGGAATAAGATGTACATCTCCTTGATTATACGTGAGTATAGACCTGGAGATATCATCATAGAGTCTATATAGTAAAGTTTCTCGTCAAATGGTCATGCCATCATATGCATGCATCTGGGTCAATTCAGAACTATTCAAGCAAAATCAATGATTACATTCAATAAACCTTGATAACGGGATAAGTTCTTTGCCGGATGTCTGTGGGAACCAAGTTACCTGAGCTTCTCTAATTGAACCTAAAACATGATAAAATCAGTTGCAGTTCACTCGTTGAAAAGAATAAGGCATGGGTTTAAGAGGATAAACATATCAACAATCTCACCAACACTTGATTATCAGAAAAACTTTGAGAAAAAGATGCATACTATATCCTTTTTGATATTTTATTTGTTCATATTATAATCGTTTAGTAATTTATTTGTTTTTAAGTTGGAATTATGGGGTGAGGAAGTTATCTTTAACAAATGTTCGTATAAACATAAAACTTTACTATTTAAAAAAAAGGCAAAACTATAAGCGAAACTGTAGTTTCGCCAGCAGTCACGCTCAATTGTGAACAACTCACCTACACGGGCAAAACTATAGTTTCACTCCCAGCAAAACTAGGTGATATATATTGCACAATTTAAGACTCGAGTCTCATATGTGCGAATTTAATCCTAAACCTAGTTTCTCTCGGCAATCCTCGGTCAAATCTTACATTGTTCTTGATTAATGAAATAAACGGTTGATTTATGCTTAGGTTCGTCAGGCGACCTAGTTCTAACCTTTAACCGGTTTGGTTTCGGCTAATTTATCAGCTGATCTTGTTTCGCTGATGTGGAAATGTCATAGTTTCGTTCAGCGAAACTGTGAGATACTTCAGCGAAACTGAACGAAAGTTGATAGTTTCGAGCGAAACTGTAACATTGTGTTGTCCAAGCACACATGACAGTTTTGCTAGGAAATTGTCAGCGAAACTATAGATTCGTCCAATATGGCTTTAAGAGTTTAATCTTAAGCGAAACTAATAGTGAAATATAGCTTCTCTAAGGTGAAATTACAAAATAAATTGTCAGTGAAACTGTTAAACAACTAATGCACATAACTCAATGCCTTAGACTCAGTGAATCTACGCTTTATTATCAGCGAATATATGGTTTCTTGAAAGCGAAACTAACTATTTTGCCAAGAGAAAATACAGTTTGATGATAAGTTCAACATCATAGCTCTTCTGGATGATGGGATTCCAAAAGCTGTGGGATTTAGAGACTGTATCAGATGGTTGAGGCAATCTCCCATATTTTATGCCATTTCACACATGCCTACCATCTATGACCTTCACATGAGAGACTTCTGGTGATCAGCTGAGCATGATGTTGGAACTGTGCCACCCTAGATACTTGCAAGGATTGAAGGACATGACATAGTTATCACTGTGGAAACTATTGCCAGGGTACATCACCTTAAAAATAATTGTGGGCCAGAGGTGGTGCTGTCTGATGCCCAAGTTTTAGAGGCATACAGGAGTATTGGGTATGAAGGGCCACCTTTTGGTTCCAAGAAAATCTCTTCTGTCAATGGAATGGAGATATATAGCCCACATCTTTATTATGTGTCTGGATCATAGAAAGGGAGGGTCAGACGAGCTGAACATACATTGGGCTAGGGCAATGATCGTCTTCTGCAGAGGTCAAAAGGCCAATATTGCAAAACTGATTTTTGACCGTATGACTGAGAATATTATGGCCCTGAAAAAAGACAAGTGGTTGTTATACCCGAGGTTCATCCAAATGTTGATTGATGATCTTATTCCAAATATGCCAAGACATGGTGAAATCAAAAGACTGGCACAAATGAACATGAGGATATTTGCTGACTGTTTGGCAGTTAGACACGATTTCAGTGGAAAGATCACTTATCTCTGGGAGAACATGTATCCATCGGAGAGGTGGAACTACATTCGAAGGATGGTTGAACCTGAGAACAAGAATGCTAAGGAAAACAAAGAAAAGAGAGAAGAAGCAATAAAGAAGAGGAAGAGGTATGCAAACGAAAAGGAGTATGATTTTGAAGAAGAAGTTGATGCAGTGGCTAAGGAGATGAGAATACAGAAAGAAAAGAGGAGTAAGAGAAGGGCTGAGAAAAGTGAACCTGCAAACGTGTCTAAAAGGAGAACAAAGCATAACCAGCAGGCATTCTCAGAACAACCTGGTAGGAAAGATGCCGGGTCTGAGCTGGATCAAGATGTAATTAGGAATGTCAGTGCTTCAGTAGCAAATGAGCTGAGCATGATCAAGACAAAGCTATTAAATCAAGAGATTAGGGAGAATGCGAAGGATGTGGTTATTAAAGGATTAAAGAAAATGGTATAGGATCAACAGGAATTGTTAAAAACTATGTTTAAAGAGCTAAATGAACTGAATGCAGCGGCTGGCCTACCAAATCAAAGATCTGAAGCTGAGTTGAAGGATCTTACTGATACCTCCAAGTATGAGTTCCTGAATGTTGGAGGATCATCAAGGGCAGGAGAGGGCCTGAGTGGAGCTGTAGATACAGTGTTTGATGTTGACTCAACTGAAGCTAGTGCTGATGATGTGGGTGAAGGTGCTGGTGATGTTGATGTAGGTGCTGGAGCTAGTGGTGTTAAGAAAGAGGTGGATGTTGGTGGAATCAAAATATCTGAGGCTGAATTCAACTTGAGGTTTGACATTGATAATGATCTGATTGAAGAGGAAGTGCACATGAATATGGGTGATAAAGATAAAGGGAAAGAGCCTGAAATAAGGCTAGTTCATGAAGAATAAGAGGATGATGAGTAGCTAGTTGATTATAGCTCTAAGCATGAGTATTATGAGGTGGATGAAAGGCCAGTGACGTATGTAGCCCAAACAGGGTCGACAGAAAGAGATGTGATTGAGCTAGCTCAGGAAGCTTGGTTTGAAAAAGAGAAGTAACCAGAGGAGATAACTCCCTTGTTCCAAAACATTCAAGAAGCTAGCAAGAAGGATGCTGACAAGAAGATTATAAGCTGGAAATACAATACTGAGCTTCAACTGTTCATGATTAAGAGGAGAAGTGGAAAGATGTACTATCTGAACAAGAGGAAGACATTTAAGACGTTGCCTAGGTGGGATTTAAGGTGGCTGGCTGAGATTCCAGTGCTAGATGCTGATGCAAGTGAGAGGGCTATGATGCTGGAGAAAGAAATAAAAAATGGGCTAAACGATAATTTTGAAGCCTTCGGTTACATGAATCCTGAGAGGAGGTCTAAGAAAGACTTGGATTGGGCTACAGGCAAAGGCAAGATCGTGTTGAAATTAAAGCATGTAAAAACTGTTAACAGAGTACGTATGCCCAATCCACTTCCCCCGATGCAAAAGATTTCATCAAATGGTTTTATGACAACAATATCAGGGAAGCATTGATAAGGATTAAAGGTGATTTGGAGATTAGGCTGTTTGATCCAATGGAGGTATTTTTGTTTGGAGGTGAAGATCTTAAGATTTTATGTGAAAATCATATAAAACCAGGAGCTAGAGCTGAAACAAGGAATGAAGCCAGTCTATTCATGAGAGTAGCTAACAAAGCTAGGGGAGTGAGAGCTGAGGTCAGGGAGCTTATAAAAAAAGTGATTGAAGCTGACAAGACAAGAATGGATGTGCAGGATTTGACAAAGCAATTACTTCAAACTAGTACACGTGCTGAAGAAGAGACTGCCAAAGATGCAGATGATGTAGTGAAAGAGGCTGGAGTTGAACAGGAAGCATCTGAGAAAGCCAAAGAAGATGAAGGTAAAGGGGGAGACCAGGCTGGAACTCAAATGGAGAATCAAGATGAAGCCGGTGAAGTCCAACCTAGGGGGAGTATTGAAGATCAAGTGTAGGTTGGACTCACCTTAGTTAGTTAGTTTGTTTTTTTGCTTTATTTGTAATAGGGCTTATGTTAGTTTGTTTATTGTATGTGAATAGTAGTTACTTTTAGTTTAGTAGTAGTTTCCACTAACCCAGCAAAACTACCAGCGAAACTATAGTTTCCCTGGTAGTCAGCTGACTTAGGTCACCCGATGAAACTGTGTTTCGCAGCCGGGTGAATCTAAGGCATTGGTCAGGACAGTTTCGCTACCCAGCGAAACTGTCAGCGAAACTATATTTATTTTATATATGAATCTTTGTAATCTTTTGTGGTAAGTTTTGCACAACCCTAATTCGAGAAAATACTTTTGCATTACTCTTCTTATTGTATTTTTGGGCTGGAATCATCATTTCTCATCATTGAGCCTTGTTTGTTTGATTCTTCTTTGGTAAATATGGTTCTATTTTGAAACTTTTTGATAGATTATTATTTATATTGTTATTTCAATGGTGTTTGATTGTGATTTATCATCATTAGCACTGCTTTTTCGATCATCAATGGGCAATGTATGACTATAAGGTTGGTAAGTCCTAAAAGTTATTATATTTTGTTATCATAGACGTTTCTTAAACTAGCATGCTCAAATAGTTATATTATGAAAAACAATAATCAATGAGATTATTGATAAGATGTGAAAGGTTTAAGTTAAGTTAAAGAGAGTTGAAATCTCAATAGTGTCTTAAAGTTGGATAGGTGTGCTAAAGGATATCTGATTATGAGATTCATTGATTTCGTATAATCTTAACAAAACATGATAATCATTACAACATGTATGTCTTAGTAAAGACTAAAGCATGATATTAGCAATTAGCTTAAGCAGTCTTAGTATAAATATAGCTTGAAGATGTTAATAAATTTTTTTGAGATATATAATACTATAATATAAAATTCATAAAATATAAGTTATTTAATTTAAGAATTGTTTGATTTTTAAAATATGAAAAACAATGAAAATAGTTGAGTTTAGTTTGATAAATTTTCGAAATTGAAATTGTTGATAAATATTCATATTGTTTGAACATGATCTATTTTGATTACTGAGAAAAGTTAAGAAAAATTTTGAAAGATCAAATTTAATTGAAATGTTCTCGCTTCATGGGATATGTGAATTAGCTGATGTGAAAACTTGTGGATGTGTATTGTTGATGCGAGAATTTGGTTGTGATATATATAGAACCATTAGGTGAAAACTTTTCATTACTGATAGTTTACACATGAAGAGTTTTCAAATTGATTTTTAAATCTGTTACGTGTTGATACTGATCTTGTTCATTGGACCGTACCGAGTTGCTAATCATCTTAAGGTAGATCATGTTGTGAATTAACCTCTAATCATTAATACTTTTAAGAGTTAGTGTTTCAAAATCAATTAAGGCAGATCATTTTATGAATTAACCTCTAATCATTAATACTGTTTTCTTGTCCCAACCATCACCATAATGTTCCCCCCACTTTGATTTCAGACTTCCTTTTTTTTGACTTTTCTTCATAAAGGTATACATATATAAATTTCTCCGGGATTTTTTTGACTTTCCTGCCATCAACTGTCACAGTCACTCCCACCACCACCATCTCCCTTTTCTTGGGGTTTTCTTGAGGGCATAACTCGATTTCCAGCTTTATACTTGGGGGTGTGACTCGATTTTTAAAGTAATAAGATCGATTTAATAATCAATCTCTTAAATTGAGGCTTTTCAAACCTTAGGGTTGAGGTCTGAGCAAATGAAGGCCGCCTTCTTCATTTTTTTAGGGTTCAATTCTAGTGAGATCGTCCCATCTCTGCATCTCTACATCTTTGCATCTTTTATCCTATTGAGTTTCTGCTTGATTATCTAGGTTTGATGTTGTTTGGTTATCCTGATTCTATCTAGTTTCATCTTTATTATCTAGGTTACTGTTGTTTGGCTGGGTTAGGAGTACCAGTGTATATTAAAATAGGGAGTCATCCCCTATTATCTGTGATACACTTAATTTGATTGTTCTTGTTTATTTGTGTATCACGTGTTGTTGTGGATCCTTATCTGAGTTTGTTAGGGTGGGACAGGGAAAAAAAATAGATAGGAGAAGTTATTATGTAACTTCGAGACCTTGTTCGGTGACAAGAAGTAAAACTAGGGGAAAAAAGAGTTATAGATTAAGATTAGCATCTTAAAATGTAGGAACTCTAAGTAGTAAGCTATTAGAGCTTGTAGATGTGCTAAAGAGACGTAGGGTACATATAGCATGCCTTCAAGAGACTAGATTGCGGGGTAGGAGATTATTGGAGTGCAATGGATACAAATTATGGTGATCAGGATCTGATGGAACAAAAAATGGGATGGGCTTCCTAGTTAGTAAAGAATTTCAGGGGAATGTAGTAGATATGAGAAGGTATGATGACATGCCCATGTCGTTAAGAATAATAATAGGTGAAGAAGCAGTGATGGTAGTTAGCGCATATGCACCACAGATTGGATTAGGAGAAATGGAAAGAAAAATTTTCTGGGAGAGTTTAGACCAACTTATGAGGGACATACCTCGGGAAGAAAAAATTGCATCGGAGGTGATTTTAACGGGCATATTGATAAAACTAATGACCACTTCCCTTTGGTGCATGAAGGCTATGGGTATGGTCTTAGGAATGATGGTTGGAGGGAGCTTCTGGACTTTGCATTGGCGCATGACCTAGGCGTTATAAATTCGTTTTTTTAAGAAAAGAGACTCGCATTTAATCACGTTTAGTAACAACAGGAGACACACAGAGATAGACTATTTGCTTATGAGAAGAGAAGACCATAGTTCGTGGAAGGACTATAAGGTAATCCCGGATGAGACAGTAGTGACTCAACATCATATGTTGGTGGCGGATCTATGCCTGAACAGAGAAATTATAGAAGCACCAAAGAGAAATAGAACTACGATCAGATGGGGACAGCTGAAAGACGAGAAGATTACCATTTTTAGAGATAAGGTCATACCAATGACCCAGACTGGACTGCAGGAAGACGCAAACCAAAAGTGGGAGGGCATGGCCACTAGAGTCATACACGTAGCTACAGAAACGCTTGGAGTTACAACAGGTAGGACAGTCGGTCATAAGGAATCCTGGTGGTGGAATGAGGATGTACAAGAGAGTAAGAATTAAACAACAAAGTTTTAGAGAGCTCCTACGTTGTAATGATGAGGAAGAACAAACACAACTAAAATATAACTACAAGAAGGCCAAACGAGAGGCGAAAAAGTCAGTGTCAGAGGCAAAGAACATAGCTTATGAGAGGATGTACAAAAGTCTAGAGACGAAAGAAGGAGAACATGAATGTTTAAGATTACCAAAGCTCGAGATTGTAAAAGACAGGACTTGCGAATGGTGAAGTTTATAAAGGTAGAGAATGGAAAGGTCTTGGTGAAGGAGAGGGACATCAAGGTAAAATAGAAAGCTTATTTCCATAAGCTCTTTAGTGTAATGAATCCTAATCAACATATTAAGATTGATCAAACAACCCGAACGACACAACAAAATAAGTGGTATTGTGGAAACATCACAATCGAGGAAGTTACGCGAGCTCTTAAGAAAATGGGAAGGGCAAAGGCGGTAGGGCCAGACAACATACCGATTGGTGTGTTGAAGTGCCTCGGAGAAGAAGGACTGCGATGGTTAACAGAGCTATTTAACATTATCCTCAAGACCGGGAAGATGCCGGATCAGTGGAGGAGCAGTGTTATAGTCCCCATATATAAAAAAAGGATATGCCCAGTGTTGCACAAATTACAGGGGAATAAAGCTCTTGAGCCATACGATGAAACTATGGAAAGAGTTATAGACACGAGAATCAGACGTGAAACTCACATAGCGATAAACCAATTTGGATTTATACCAAGGCGGTCTACAACAGAAGCCATACACATCATAAGGAGCGTAATGGAGAAATATAGAAAAAAAAGAAGGACCTTGACCTAGAAAAAGCCTATGACAGTGTACCGCGATAACTCATTTGGGAAAGTCTATAGGATAGAAGGGTACCAGAGAAATATATCAAGATAATCAAGGATATGTATGAAGGGGTAAAAATGTGTGTACGAGCCCCAGTCGGAGACACAGAATTCTTCCTAGTGGAAGTGGGACTGTAAGGGACAAAATATTTGGATTACAATATCGTTGTTGATCGCGTGCAACAAAGTCGCGAGAAGCAGTGCGACAATCTGCATGCAATATACGTATCGCGTGAAATAGAAGAAAAGAATTCATATGCATGCAATATTGGAATCCACGTGGACAAAGTGGAGAAGTTGAAATAAAGCATGCGAATGAATAATGCATGCTGCGAAAGTGGAATAAAATTGAAGCATGGAGACAAGCTTGTCGCATGCTTAAGCATGCAATGCGAAAAGGTAGAAATATGCATGCATGCGACAGTGGAAAAGCAACTATATATATATGCATGTGTTTGCGTGCAATAGAGTGTGCAACTTTAATTTCAACCGAGAGTGCAATATTTTATGTTTGTGTTTTTCGCTCAAGTTGAGCAGATCATAAGTGTGTGATTTTCCACCTTCGGGTGAGATCGATCTTGTATCGATTGTCATTGTAATCTTTCGACAACATATATATATTTGAATTACAATGATTTTGTGCTGAATGTTTTGTTCTCTCGGTTGATACATTCAATTCGCGCACCCGTCTTCGCGTATAATCAAGTGCAACAATCTAACGAAGTGAGATCGATCGCTTTTAAGGACTTTACATTTGGTATCAGAGCAAGGTGTTGCTCTTGATACAACGGATCATTATTCCACGATCTTCCGTTCGAGGACGTTAAACAAGTTGAAAGTCTATCCGGTTTCATCAAGGTTCAATCCGAAACCGAGAACACACAAGAATTCAAATCGAGTTGGATGATTTTATGAAGATTTGAAGCTCACATGTTGCGTCCAATTCGATATCCGCTTATGCGAGAACCTTCCTTCCAAAAGGTTTTGTTGAAGATTCAAGTTGTGTTTAAATACAAAACGATATCATAATCCAAGGGGGAGATTGTAAGGGACAAAATATTTGGATTACAATATCGTTGTTGATCGCGTGCAACAAAGTCGCAAGAAGAAGTGCGACAATCTGCATGCAATATACGTATCGCGTGAAATAGAAGAAAAGAATTCATATGCATGCAATATTGGAATCCACGTGGACAAAGTGGAGAAGTTGAAATAAAGCATGCGAATGAATAATGCATGCTGCGAAAGTGGAATAAAATTGAAGCATGGAGACAAGCTTGTCGCATGCTTAAGCATGCAATGCGAAAAGGTAGAAATATGCATGCATGCGACAGTGGAAAAGCAACTATATATATATGCATGTGTTTGCATGCAATAGAGTGTGCAACTTTAATTTCAACCGAGTGCAATATTTTATGTGTGTGTTTTTCGCTCAAGTTGAGCAGATCACAAGTGTGTGATTTTCCACCTTCGGGTGAGATCGATCTTGTATCGATTGTCATTGTAATCTTTCGACAACGTATATACATTTGAATTACATTGATTTTTTGCTGAATGTTTTGTTCTCTCGGTTGATACATTCAATTCGCGCACCCGTCTTCGCGTATTATCAAGTGCAACAATCTAACGAAGTGAGATCGATCGCTTTTAAGGACTTTACAGGGACTCCACCAAGGATCATCATTGAGCCCATTTCTCTTCATAGTAGTGTTGGATGAGATGGCTAAGTCTATACAGGAGCCAGTCTTGTGGTGCATGCTCTTTGCAGACGATATTGTGCTAATATCAGAATCTAAAAGGGTACTGAACGAGAGGTTAGAACAGTGGAGAGCGGCACTAGAGAGCAAAGGCTTAAGGATAAGTCGCCCTAAGACGGAATACATGCACTGTAACTTCAGTGGACCAAATGAATAGGACACCCAAATTACTATCCAGGGCCTAGCGGTCCCACAAACATCTAGGTTCAAATATCTAGGCTTGTACGTCCAGGAAGGCGGAGAGATACACAATGATGTAGCCCATCGTGTTCAGGCAAGATGTGCAAGTGGAAAGTAGAATCAGGGATCTTGTGTGATAAGAGGTTCCCAACACGACTAAAGGGAAAACTATATAGAGTGGCAGTTCGTCCGGCTATGTTATACGGAACAGACTGCTGGGCCATGAAGAAATCGCATGAGAAACAAATAGAGGTCGTCCAAATACGAATGCTAAGGTGGATGTGTGGACACACGAGACTGGATCGGATAAGGAATGACGTCTTCCGACAGAGGCTACAGGTTGCTTGTATCATGGACAAAATAAGAGAAGGAAGACTGAGATGGTTTGGGCACGTGAAGAGGAGACAGATGGCATCGCTAGTTAGAGCAGTAGAGCGTATCATCTTAGATGGTAAAAGGAGTATAGGGAGACCTAAGTTGATCTGGGATGAAATGATTAGCTAGGATATGGTAGAGTTTCACCTCTCCGAGCTCATGGTCGAGGATAGGAGTGAATGAAGGTGTAGAATTAAAGTCAGGGACTACTAGTGGGCCTTGATACGATAGTCCGCATGTGATGTGTAGGGTAACATTATATGTCCAATGTAGGTGAAGCCTTGAAGCCTTAGTGCTAACTGCCCTATTAGTATTGTTAAAAGTATAGTAAAATTTATATGTCTTATTCCTTGCCTAATATTGTAGTAAAATTTATATGCCTCAAACTTGTTTCAATGATGTTGTATTTGGTTTTGTGACGTATGCTTAATTGCTTAGGTGAGGTATGCATTATTATTCTGATTGTTATGAGTATGTTATT